>JAYJLV010037834.1:0-24844 GCA_036873485.1 Torymus texanus
TATATATATATATTAGTGAAGTTGGGCAGTTTGAATAGAAATTTTTATATATACGCATATCAATTGAGCACTATGAGGAGATTTTTAGCAGTTTGAGGAGATCGGCCAGTATACGAATTGGGCGCTTTGAGAAGCAGCTATAGTTCTGTCTACTCAAAGAGGGGTTTATTTCTTTAGTCAAAGATATAACTCTAGGATGAAGAAACCCTAGCTTCTTAAACTGACCAATTGCTGTAATGTGTATATATATATATAGGAGGCGAAGTCGAATGTTCGCGTTCTATTCGCAGTTTGTCTTTCATTGTTTCTTAATTCTATCCTAGTTCCTACTTCTCCGAATACATATGTATATATACCTATATATAATACGTGCTGACCACACGGGTACAAGATTGTTTGCTTTTGGATTTGAGTGGTACCTCGCGCGGATCCGAAAGCGACAGCCGATGCTTTTTCGGGGATAAATATATATATTTGGACAAGCCACTTGGGATTATATGCATACGTGACTTTTTAAGAACGACACGGGATATATGTATGTATAGCGATTTCCTTTTCGAAAAAAGGATTTATGTCAGCTTGTTCTTCGTGGCCGAGAATTTTTCCGCGCTTCTGACCAACTTATATATATATATATATATATATATATATATATATGCATTTAACTGTTGTTGTGTCATAATGACGCACACACGCGCGGCAGTAGGTGAACGGATTCTTCCTCTTCTTCTTCTTCATTCTTTTCCTCTCTCTCTCTCTTTCTCTCTCTTGCTTCTTCATAGTTCGTAATTAAGTGGATTATATATTTTTTTCTCTCGTCTACGATGTTGATTGTATCGCGCGCGCACCACGCGGTTTGATTAAGAGACTGTAACAGACTGGCTACCGGCCTACACTCACCGCTAATTGGATTTCGGCGCGCTATGCGAGAGAGTCAGCTGAGTTATTTTAACTTTTCGAGTCGTAAATTAGCAATGATATTTAGAACGCGACTTGAAAATTATGATGTTTATTATATTTTTTAAAAAATCATATACGATTTCTAGTACAAATCGTTGCGGTCGTTGAATATAATATATATATAACCTGGATTATAAACATCATGTCAATACCAAAAAATTTTACGATATTAGCATACCATTTATTCTTATTACAAGAATAATAAACAAGAGCATCAAGATATACACAGATCTCTCGAAACTCGACAAATATCCTAACGACGTTATCGCTTCTTTTCTACTACATCTCTTGCATATATATACGTATAAACTACTTTCATCGCGATCATTATTAAAACTTAATCATTTACGTTCCACACCCACTCATATCTATATACACACATGTTACATTTCACCATCATCCTTCATACATGTATGTGCACCTCGACCTTATCTATTAAATACCCGCGGCATCTCCACCTCCACAGCTCGTTAATCAAAAAAGCTTTCCTCCCCTCCTACTAGGCCGATATCCTGGTCTAAAAAAATCCGAGCAACTCTCTAAATTCCTCCCGTGCGCTATGTTGCACACAATGCAACCCGCGATGAGGAGAAGAACTATATATATATATATATATATATATATATATATATGTGTGTGTGTGTGTATTCACTGCAATTGGCGCGAAAGGAAGAAAGTCTACGTATATACATACGCGGCAATGGTTAATTAAGTCTCGCTCCCGCACACACAGAAAGATCCCGTGATGAGCCGGGAATTGGAGCGGAGTCACGCGGGTATGTATGTATGTATGTATATATTTGTATATATGCAAACTCTCGGACGGTATCTTTCTCTTTCGAAGGTTGCTGTTGTAGTAGCCCTGGATGGTAGTATATATATACACATACATACTGTGGGAGCGGTCGTCATCGTGGGTTTCGTTCGACTGGGCAGAGGGCGAAAGCAGTCCGAGAGATTTGCGCGGGAAATCGCGAGTGGATGTATACCTATACAACAATGTATTGTGTATTCGATCGTAGCGAACTGTGGAAAGGAACATTGACCATGAATATATCGCATAGGAGGGGATGTAGTAAAGTATGTCTTAGGCGGTTTGTTTTAGGTGGGATGAAACGGTAGTTAGATGGTTTTTAGTATATATATAATTGGCGCGTATAATATATCCTTTGTAAGATGTATGGAGATGGTTTTATAACTGATTCCAAACACGCAAATCGTTTTATGAGCTTATGGGGATCATAAGTTGGCTCTGAATGCTCAGTTAGATTACAGTTATCTTAATAGAACGATTTTCACCGATGTATCATTTGTATGCAAACAGAATCTCTGTAGCTGAACAATTTTCTTCACTTCATCGTGAATCTTGACAACTACTTCATTAGTATTCAAATATCTTAATATATTTTCTTTTTAAATTATATTTCATTTCTATAAGCATTAATATAAACATATATGTATATAAAATGTCAAAAACAATATTATAATTACTCAATAACACAAGCGAAAATTTTACTAACCCACCATAAACACTATATATAGCGTATAGCGTCAAAACCGAATGAAAAAAGAAACGAGGCCCATGATTTACCTAAACGTGGGAACGTCTCATTTCCATAAATATCAGCTGACCGATGTGTCATTATCAACCACGACTAGTCGCCAACTTTGCCATCCCAATTAAGAATTAATCACACGCATTACGCACATTAGCATACCAATCAAAGAGAACAAGCGCACTCATCGCGCTAGGGAGCATATATATATAGCTTAGGAATCTAATAAAAATGACTAAATTATTCGCGTGGACCCCAGCCGCGAAACAGTTACATTCCAGGAAGAAAAACTTTCGCCGAATCTAAGAGAAAAAAAAGGGGCACGCGTTCTCCTCTGGCGTTTGTGAAACCGAAAATCTGAAGAGAGTACAAATGGCGCTAAAAGATATTGTATATACGTATAACCGTGAGCAATTTTGACCGGCAATTTTAAGAGATCGGTAGTGGACCTGCGTGAGCGATGAATTGGGAGAAAGGATGGATTATATATATGTATATATGTGCACTCTTGAAACGAAACGGTTTGTACGCACTGCGCGTGGAAGTGAGGTGGGGTACTTTTGTCGGAATTCGGGTCTTGTGTTTCAATACGGGGAAAATGGTTGCGTTGAGGTTGCTTCGATGGGATAAGAAGTGGGTCACTTTTTAGTTTCTCAGTGTGTAATTGTTGGTTTGATATACATTCTATATATATATACATATATAATGTTGCAACTTTTTACATCTATTATAAATCAATTTCGTGGCATTAGAATCAATTCATTTTTCTGATGTTTACAAAGACTTTAGTTTTATCAATACTTTCTATACTACAATTATAGTTCAACTACCTACTGTTTCTTCAATAGCTACTTGAATAATCCACAACTAAATCTCCTCACAAAACACACAATACCACTGGGAAAACAAGAAACCATCCGCATCAGCAATCAGCTCCAACACACTCCCATAAAACTACATAATACACAGCATTAAACCCGTCCCAAAATAAACAACGTTCGCACAAACGTAAAGACTGCACCATTGAATCCTCATACTCGCTCGCAAACAAAAAACCAGCAGCAACAGCAAAACGTACATATATATAATACATCCGCAGCTCACTCGCTTGTACTTTTTACTTTCTTTTCGGCATTGTGCAATGTTATGCAGTCCGCCAAAAAACACGCCTCGCTCGCTTCTCTTTACACGCGGCCGTAAAATTCGAGCCCCTTGCAATTTATCGCTACACACACATAGTCTCTCTCTCTCTGTCTCTCTCTCTCTCTTTTTCTCTGTAACAAATCTGAACAAGCCGTTCGTGAATCATGTGACTTTCTCGCTTCGCTCGACAATGATTCTGCCGCCCACGCGCAGCGACCAGCCGTCACGCGACAACGTCCACTTTCACCCGTGTATAGTGAGCCTTTGCGTGCACGGCTTTGTATTGCGGGACGAAGATTTTTCGGCTGCTGCTGTTGCTCGAGTTGCATCAAGGATGGAAAAAAAAAACTTTCACTTCCAGAGCGACAACCGATTTGTGTTAGTCATCGTTCTATATATATATATATATATATATATATATGTATATGATGTCTTTTAGATGTGCATATCTTCGATTAGATATGGTTTATTGTCATGGTAATGTGAGGATTAAGAGAAATAGGTGAGATTTGTATATTTATATGTATACGTTCGAATAGTTTATTTTACTTACAAACGTGTATTTCGATATACTTAACATCAAGTGATACATACCTATACGACGACGATTATAAAAATCAGCAGAGAACCGCATTTACCACATACCAAGCCAATCCTAATTACACGCGATCCTCTCAACGAGCGACGCTAGATCCATTATTACTAATCGCGCGACTTTCCGCGATATTTCCCATACGCGAGAAAACCTCCCTGCGCGTCTAAATTACCCGCGATTAACGACGGCAAACACAAGCCATCTACTACGATGAAAAAAACTCTATGTGCACCGAGCTTTCTACATCCGTGTGTGTGTGTGTGTATATATATGTATATATACTTAAAGGAAATACTAAACTAATTAGAGCGGCTGATCGGCGTAAAAATAATCGTAATTAGTAGCGACTACCGTGCCGACGTCAAATAAATTTTGATAATCGATGCGCGCAGCTGGTATATGTATAATGTGTGCAGTATATATATATACTGATACTGCAGAGAACTGCATCTTCACTTTCACCCGGACGACGTGTCTCGTACATCCGGCACACGCGATGACCGTTACGCAGAGAGGCGAGGCGAGTTGCGCGATAGGTCATCGTGTACCTTTGTGCGTCACTCGAAGATTTTGCGTAATGCAGTGTGAGGGTATATATATATATATATATGGTATATGTAGTGTAAGAGGTTGTTTGGTTGAGGTGTCGGTTCAAATGATATGGAATTATTAGCGGGGAGGGTTTGTAACGAATGTTTTTTAAAAGGAAAAATATAAACAGAAAATAATATTTTTTTGTATAAAGTTTAAATTGTACCACGTGTTTTGAGAACATTTAATTATTCTAATCATCATAGGAAAGATGTTCGTAGATAAAAGTAGTGAATTAAAAATATACTAAAACTACAAAGCTCCTATACGCGTGGCGCTCACCTATTCTCGCTTTTCTTCACAGCTCGGCCTAAATATGTGCACACGAAATTAATAGCCTTTTATATACATACGAATAGTCGGAAGGAAGGAAGGAAGAAACTCGAGAGGCAGCTGCCATCGATGACGAAGCTCGATCTCATCTCTTTTCAACTGCATAGAAAAAGAAAATGTATATAGTGATAAACGTGAGCCACTCGCGAAATTAACCCGGATACGGTGCGATAAATGCCGAGTTCTATATATACATTCTCTACATTTATATTATATCTATCGGGGATTTGCATGATTTAGCAGTGTGCGCGTGCAGGAGACCTTCGTTTCCTTTTGTTCGCATCGAGAAAGTGCGAGCGGAGGAGATGAATTCATATATATACGTTGTATGTGTGTATGTATGTTTGTAGAAAAGACTACACCGCACGTGTATAACGTGATGATGTATCACTCGGTTGTATTTATGTGGTACGAAGTATATGTATACCCATATACAAGAATGATTAGTTATTATATTTTACAAATGCAAAGTGTTATTGAGTAATTGACGGGTATATATACGTAGAGAAGAAGCAAAAATTTTTGCACGCGGGAGGTTTGAAATTGATAGATGTGGTATATAAGAAAATCACCTCGCGTGTGTAGTATGTGGATTATAGGATTTTACGCGATAATGATAATGACGATAATAGTCGCGCGTGTGGATAAGATAGTCGCGCCATTGCTACGCGCTATCGGGAAGATTTACATGCTATTCCGAATCGTAAATTACGTTATAAATGAAACGAGCAATTTGGGTGAAAATAAGAAACGCTGAGGTTAGGCGTGTACGCGGGTATAAAGTAAATGGAACACGCGCGCCGATGTATAAAGCAGTGAGGAACGAACAGCTCGTATGCACTTATCTTGCATGATAATCAGATATATATATATATATATATATATATAGAAGACTCGATGCAAAAATAATTAATTCGGTTTATGATTCAATTAAGGTGTGCACGCGCGTATAGGTGATAACTATATACGTGTCGCATGTGTAAATATATATAGGTATATGTATAGGTGTCATAACATTAAAAGCTGCGAAAATCATTGCCTAACGCGACAAAAGTGCGAACCAAAACCGCCTGAAAGCATAATTCACGCAAATGCTGTATATATAAGTATACTAAACACATCGACCTGCATTACCACGAGTACGATAGAAACCCCCATCGGTGAAAACGGCTATTACAGCGCGTATGAAATTTAATGAAATGCCTCGCGCTTTACAATCGATTCTCCAATACACGACAGAGTTAAAAGCATACGCATACATACATATATACATACGTGCGATTTTAACGTCTTCACGACTCTATCTAGGAATTCGACGCGTATACAAACGTAGGCGCGTGCACGGCGCTCTTTAAACTTTCTGGGGCATGACGACAACGACAACTACGACGACGACACACTCGCTCATTTTCCCTTTTTTTCCTTACCATTTGCCACATCCAACGCTTCATTTTTCCCGCCCACACTTTTCGCGTACATCGTACGGTATATATGCGCGTACGTATCTATATATAATGGTGGAAAATTCGTGTCGCCGGGGAATGAGCGATCGCTGGAAAATTATACACAGCTGCGGTGGTGATCGAAAATCTATGCGTGCCCTGATTTTGATATAACTACACGTATACGTATACATACATATATGATGTGTATATATATATATATATATATATGTGTGTTAGTGTGTTTTATATATAATATAGATGGGCGTGTGAGATTTCATTAGGATCAATTAAAATTCATTTGGCAATCGTTGTTTAATTAAGTTGTCGAGCGCGTAGCTATGTGATAAATGGCAGTGGGAGAGAGAGAGAGAGGAAAGAAACGCGTGCGAGTTTTACAACCGTAACGCTCGGATGGATTTACGCGGAGGAAAGTAGAGGAATTGAAAATGATATTGACTCCTCGCGTTTCAGGATGCACGAGAGCGAGGATGTAAATATGAGGAGTGCGTATAGGTTTATATGTATAGATACAAGCAAGTGAGATAGAGATGGAGAGAGACACGTCTCGTCGGTTTACGGCCGAATCACGGCGACGTCGCTATAATTTAGTCTATAGCGTACATGTATATATATACGTGAGTTATGTCAGTTGTACGTGAGCACTATATCTGTTGAATCGGGAATATTCATTACATCGATGTCGTATATATATAGAGTGTCCTTTTCTTATGCAAATATCAGCGCCTTAGGGGTTTTTTCAAGTTTTCCACTAGTCATATATACACACACACACACACACACACACACAAACACACATAAATATATAAATAAATGTATGTTGGAGAATATGACAAATGATGATGCTGAGATATATTAATTTACCACCTCTTAATCAATTCCGGAACACGAAGCAGTGGAAAGGCAACGAATTGAAATATTATACGACAGAGAAATTTAATTCTACAGGTCAAAGTTAATACGTTTTGGTTTCAAAAAGTTTTTGTTATTATATATATATATCTGTATACCAATTAACGGTAAATTATTTTTTTTTTTTGTTACAAAGCGGCATCCTGAACAGCATTACATTCTCGAATATTCCCCAAAGACGACTACTTTTGCAATTATGTAATTTTAGCAGAAAGCTCGCGAATATATGGACCACCCAATTTTAATGAAGTATCAACTACCTCTCTTTCTTTTTCTGCCCCTTTCCAGGTTGTTGGTAGGGAGAGGATACAGCCTTCGATAATAATCACCCGTAATCTGTTATTTACTTGGACTCAGACTTTCCTAACCTGAATACTTGCGTAGGGAGCGCATATAAACATACCGACGTGAGTGTACTCTGCACCAGAGCGGCGAATAAAAAATTACGACTGGTTCGCGATGGAAAGTAGTTTTAATACGGATAATGCCGATGATTACGTTGAAAAATGACAGTATTTGTAACGCACGCGCGTGTATGTGTGAATATATATACCGTGTTCTATTTATTAAAGCAATCGATATTAATATTTCAGCCTGTTGTGCTTATTCTTTATGTAGTATATGCCTTTTAAAATAAAGTGTATATATATATATAAACTTATGCAAAATGCTTTTTAAAAGCGTTATTTAGCGTAAGAAATTTTAACGGTGCGATAAATTATGATTTCCTTGTAAAACAGGTATTATGAAAAGGTCGTTTATATATATTTCGCGTATCTATATATGATTAAAATACAGTTTGCGAAATTCACCTTTGAGATATTCTTTATTAATTATCGTTGAATATAATTTTCGAAAGATAGAAAAGCAAGATAATTCAATGAAACACATAGTTCTACATAATCCTTTCTTTTATTCTTCTTCCAAACCTGTATAAATTTACAAAATTATAATTCATCCATTACAGTACCAAGTTTCTTAACACCCTATACTTGATTTCAAAACTTCCTCGCACTAAACAACCACACATTATACCCACCTTGTAATTCAACTCCACGTATACAACCTCGCTTCTCTCACCCTACACCAACTAATGTGCTTACACACTATCAACGAAAAATCACTACCAATCCATCACGTGAAAATTCAATTATTCTCCAGCGCACAACTACTGCAACATTTACACATACGTATACTACCACCTTGAAGAAAAATTCTTCCTCAGAACCCGACACAGCAGCAGCAACAGCAGCAACGCTTTCCAATGCGCCGCATCCGGAATCTATCGGTCATCCCGTATAAACAAGGCGGATGCGCGTACATGTGTCTGCGCCTGTGTATATACGTATATATTCTCTCTCACCGGGAGTCGATCATCGTCGTCCTCGTCTTTTGGCACGCGCGCGCGTGTGTATAATCACGCGCACGCGTCCCATTCATCATCGATGCGCGCGTTGCGGTTAATCGCGTATATATATACGTACGTACCGGGTTATAGTGTGTATATGGTATATAGCGGAGATGGCCTTGGCATGATGGTGTAGTAGAGATGAGAGAAATATGGCGAGAGAGAGAGACAGGAAGATCGAGGACTACGTGAGCGATTGGCGCGCGAATGTGCGAAAGCGATTTTCTAAAGAGATGTGCAATGTACATACAGGAATGCAGGACAGTTACGCGAAGTCTTATTAAATGGGAGGTTTAAGGTTAAAGGGAGTTTTATATGTTTGGTTTAAATTATGAAATTAATTAGGAAATTCTGCCTATTTAGGTTCGATACCTCAATCCACGTGAATGTATGTATATGATAAAACGAAATTAATGATCAAACAAATCGTCCCGAAATGACTCGTTTATATATGTATACAAATTGAACGGCAAATAATCTCAGTCATCGGCAAAACCGTCATTTTAATTACAATAATTTAAATTCATCAATACAACTCATCCATCGTATATACCATAATCACATCCTTCACTCGCACACGCACGCGTATATATTATTTCACCGCTTAGCTTTATAACGTCCCCCCTAATAAAGACGCGAATTCATTTTATATCATTTTAAAATATATAATAAATATCCTCGATACCATCGTAGCAATCGCAGCGAATATATATACACACATGTTTGTATATATATCTGCATCTCTCATCCATTCATTCATTCATTCATTCCCACTTCGCCGCAAAGGATAATTTTATCTCGGCGCGCGGCAATTCAGCAGCAATATCTCTCCCCGTCTGTTTTCTATTTCGATCTCTAGCGGCAAGAGTAACAGAGAAAGAGAGAGAGAGGGAATGCGCGGAAAGTATTAAAAATTACCTTTTGCATATCGACGCTTGTCATCTTATCGCCACGGTAGATTATAATGCGAACGTGGTTCTCTTCAATCGGAACGCTCAGCTTATGCGCGCGTGCATTTCTCGGTGAAACTCCAAATATCAGTGTTTCGAGGTTACGCGCGAGCGAGCGAAGAGAAGAGGAAGATTTCAATCGTTGCAGATGCGCGTTTGTATTGAATACCGAAAAACATGTGGGGATATTATACAGGTGCAAGGAAAAAATCATGGAATGTAAAAACAATGAGGAAAGTGTATGTGTATGGCGCTTTCTTTTTGAATTTTTATACGATGGCTCACTGTATTTGATTTATCAAAGAGGAATTTTTTTTACGAGAATTCGTTGTAAACAAAAAATATATATTCGCAGTTCTTGTAACAGCAAAGGATTTACGAGATTAACGGAAAAGTCGTCGATGAATAAAAATCGAGAAGCATCGTCGTTGAATTTACATAATAATTGGCTGAATCAATTACGGCGAAAACTGTAGCATATTCATATAACGAAAATATACGAGTCCTACAAATTATGATTCAAAAGTGATAATAAATACCGGACGATCGGCGAAGTTTAAATTAAAATACAATGGTCGAAGCGTGTAATTTTATTTGCGCTGCAACGTATATATATATGTATTGCTCGCTGGTACATTTATAAGGCCGAATTTTTAATGTAATTAAAGTTTCGAAATTGTAAAAGTGGATTATAAAACGGTTTAAACTTTCTTATTTCATTTCGCGTTTCTCTCTCTCTCTCTCTCTTTCTCTCTCTATATATATATATATATATATATATATATATATGTTATCAATCTCCCGTTTTTATTAACATTCAAACCATTAGTTTTACCAGCGAACAAAACATCCACAACTTCATTACTTCATTATACCTCATATATATCTCACATTCGCTTATCGCTTTATTTACCAACTATCCACTATCCACATCGACCTTCCATTTCACACATATCAAAACCTTCCCCTCGTAGCTCAAAAAGACTCGCACCTGTACCATAGAATCACGAAAGCCGTATATATATCGCACAAACAGAACCGAGATAAAACGCACACTGGCAGTACGATATAAACGTATTTATTTAACGCTCACGAGACACGCGCTTAATCCTCGCACGATCGCTTCTCGTCCGAGGGGTTTTACGGATACTCGGCCAATGGAACGCTCCAAATACTTGGCGCGCTATAGCAGCAGCAGCACGTCGCGTAAACGCTATAAGGATAAATATCGCTCTCGGGAGCTGCTGCTGTTGCTGTTGCTGCCAGCATCAGCCGTGGGCGCGCCGTAAAAGCGATTATAGGCGAGCGAGAGGGCAAAAAGTCGAGTTTACGCGGTTGATCGAGAGGAGAGGCGAGGTGACTTTTTGTTAGAAGGAGGGGAGAAAAGTGGTGGAATGGTGCAGCTTGGAAATTGTTAATTTGTTAAACGGATTTTTGTATGATGGAATTAATGGGGATTAAAAATGGGTGGGTAAATAAATGTTGGAAGTGCTGGTGATTTATGGGGTGTATCGAGGTGGCTATGGAGGTAGAGGAAAGTTGGAAAATACGAGTGTATGCAGTGGATGGTAGAGGCTTTTGGGTTATTCAATTTTCTATGTGGGAAAATTATTGCTTTTTTGTGGGCGACGAAGCAGCGTTGGAAGATTTGTTATCGAAAATAATAAACATTTTTGCAAAGTTAATGGTGGTTTTATTATAGGGGAGTAGTCTCAGGTATCAGCCATTATAGCTACTTTGTCCATAACTTTTAGTGCTGTCAACGAATATACATGTTTCTAAAATGAAAGTTATCCTTAAATAGACTGATGCAAAGGATTTCTTTTTTATATTATATTAATATCATCTAATTACTTGACACAATAGGAAGAGGATCATCAACTACGATGAAGATAAAAATACTTGGAAAATATGTTAAAAATTTCATAAAAAATCATAGGAATATTTTTAAAGATTAAAAATACAAAGATATTGTATAAAAGTATAATTAAATTTTATTTTTAGTAATTATTTATTGTAAATGTTGATTATTGTTAAATATCGATTTATCTAATATCAAATATGTTCAATATAACATTATATATCATTAGTTCAGCATCGTATATATCATTTTTTTCGTTATAATTTAAAGGATGAGTTAAAATTGTTAAATAAATAACTCAGCTAGAAAACACAAGACAAAATCTTAAAAGTACTTTTAACTCGATAATTTTTGTTTCTATTCTATTTTATTACGTAACTGTATCAATCCATTAATTAACGCATTATACGCAATGACATTTACGTTCAACAAGCTGACATTTTACACTTCTAACCATAATAGTCTAACTTATATCGCTAGAAAAGAGAAACGACAGTTTTTCTATTTTTAGCTGCAAATCGTACAAAAAAAAAAATTTTATCATTATTATTATTACAGTTAATAAGTTTTTCATAACGACTATAGTACCACTATTCCCATCACACACAAAACAAACACACATCCTCCACATCCACCCGCTTCATCCACAAAAGTAGACCAAACCCTACATCCACCACACCCCATACCCATTATCCATTAAACTGAAATTCACCTCTTACTACCATTAAACTTTCGTCCATAGCTCCGGCGCCGTTCTTAAATAAATCAGCATCATACACATACCAAAACCACAGCTATACTACCGCTCACGCTTATCATCGCATTCCACCGGGACCACCGGAGCATATAAATCGATCGTCCTTATCGAACGGCTGTTCGCCACCGACCTACCGGCCACATGAGAGAGATACCGCACAGTATAGAGAGAGAGTGAAACGCGAAAATTCGCGCAGGCGACACGCCCCGACAACAGAACGCAGCTGCATATACAGACTTCGTATACGTGATTACATCTCATATATGTATATACCTCTACTCTATTTCCTCTCTCGTATACATACATGTATATATATACGCGTATAGGTATATAGACACGTTCACAGCACTTTATCGGCCAGCGCACAATGGACCTTCACGTTCTCGATGCCTATCGCGCAAAGGGAAAAGGAATGCCAAGCCCATTAACGCCAATACATGCATACATGCAGCAACCATACCATACGTTTTCACAAGAGTTTATATACCTATGATTTTTTTTTCGACGCGTCGGAGAAAGTTATGTGCGCATACGAAAGAATGCGTCCACAAGTGTACGCGCGGGTTCTCGAAATTTTTCGTGTATAATAATGTATATAGAGCTGTGTGGTGAGTATACGCACGTTTGTGCACGAAGGGAAAGTGTAACGAAGCTAGAAAATTTTGAGGTTTTTAACATGACGAGGGACAATTACAAGTAGTATGCAAGAGAGAATGATGAATTTGGTTCGCTTTTATGTGCAGTGTGAAGTGTGTATACATATAATATGAGGTGACGAATGGAAAGGAGCGTGGAGTTCTGGAAAGTATACCGCGAGTATACGACGAAAAATTTTTTAACACGATAGAGGAGGTGGGTTTTGTACGGGAAAGACGAGAAAAGAAAAGAAAAGTGAAGGATTTTTGAAGATATAACAGTACATTTTAATAATCCGGTCGTGTATACTTCGATTTCATTTTTTTTTTTTTTTAAGGATATTTTGTAGATATATTTTTGATGTGGCAATAATCCTTTTCTTTGATCGACCGAACAGTATTTAATTCACTCTTTAATTAACAGAGACGTAAACCTAACCGCATATAAACTCGGATATTTCCGCGCACAAAACATATCCTTATATAAATATAACTAAATCATCTCTGATACCTGCTAATTAAATATTACGCTGTGCGCTCATCTTTCTCAACTCTGTGCGCACGCCATAAATACACTTCCCTCCCGTCCTCCCCCCTCCCCCTTTACGTAACAGCGCAATTTATTCAGCGTTACGCGAGCAATTATTCAACTGGCGATCCGAGCATAGTACTATACTACTGCACATATAGGCATAATATTCGCGGAAGCGAGAAAATTTCCGCGGCGCCGCCTCCGTGACAAAAAAAGATTCCACCGTATAACGCACTCTTTTTTTTTCTTTCTTCTCTGTACGCGTGCGCCGTCCGTTAATTGATAGAATAACTATACACACTGCACTATGCAGCAATGAACACGCCGAATTCTTTTTTCGCAGCCGCACCGACTCATTACGGACAGTTAACTCATACATTATTCAACGTTCGCGAGAGTAAGTGAGTATATATGTACATATACATACATAGGTGTATATACAAATGGTATACAGAGATGCAGAGGATTGATAATAATTCATCTCAACGGGTGTAGAGCAAAAAAAAGATAACCACTCGCGCGTTCTAGATGTAAATTGCTAGGCGCACGCGCGTGAATTGTGATGCGCTGGACCGCGAAAGCCTGCGAGATTGCACTAAAGCTGCTTTTTTTTTTCTTATTCTTTCTTCGTCTTTTTTGACGAAGTGGGAATGAGCGAATGGTGTAAAACAGTAGTGATTTGGAAATTACGAGTGTACTAAAGCCGGAGGAGGAATTTAAATTTCCAAAAAAAAATGAAAGGATGAGGAAAAGAAATGGGATGGTTTATTGTCTGGAGGCGTGCATAAGTTATTATATTATTACAGGCTGCGAAATCGCAAATAAGTGATCAGTTAGAAAGCTATGAAACATACATTATTCTATTATACATTTTCTTTTTTTTACAAATTTCTCATTTTTGTATGATGACGAAGTGAATTCGCTGCGTGAAAGTAGATCAAAAGTTTAATTGAAAATAAAATTATCTCTCGATAAAGCTTTTAGCTTTAAAATGTATTTTAAAGGGATATCAATTTAATACTTATTGCCTTGTTAACACGAAAAAAGGATCAATGCCTTTGATAACTTTATTGTAATTTTCGTGTATATAATAATATATATTTTTTATAGCTTTAAAATTATATATGAATAACAATATCGAAATACTTTTATACACCATACAAAATAAAGTAAAAATTTCCTTCTCTCAAATAAATTAAAACTTCAACCAAACACTAGTAATTCCTCCTCAATCCTGTAAACCCTTCTTTTACGTACTCGCCGCTAAATTAATCGACCTCGCTTGCAAAAAACAACGAATCAATTCAGCATCCCGCTCACACGTGTATACACATACATACATATATACACCTGAACAACCACAAGCAAATCACAGTCAATCACGGCGACTTTCATCGCGGAAACGCGCGTCGCTTATAAAACACATACACACACATACACGTATATATAATGAGTGCGCGAAAAAAGCCAGCGTGTCCGATCGGATACCGTTTATTTAATGATGGCAAGAGTACGCGCGCTTCGATTGTCTTTAGCCGCGTACGCGCTGTATATTTGCGTTCGCACGCTGCGCTGGATATATATGTGCGAGTAAGAATGCGAGAGAGAGAGAGAGAGAGAAGGATACGGAAGTAAGCCGCCCTTTCTACGCTGTCTATACAGACGTTGAGCTAAAAGCAGTAGATATATAAGGAGAAATTGTGGTGCAGAGGTAAAAGTGTTTTTATTGTTAGGATTTATAGGGGTTTATTGTGAGAATTACTACCAAAATATTGTTGAGATCAAGAGTAGCAGACTAATTTGTATTAATTATACGGGAATAAAAGTTATTTTGGCTTCACGCGTTTACGGTAACTAATAGTCTCCTTATTAAAGTCAAATTAAACATAAATCAAGAATTTTAAATGCAAAGAATATACATATACGATGTAAACGAGCGCGCAAGTAAAGCGTATATATATACCAATTTTTAATTTGACTTTCTCAAAGAGAAAGCTCTTTTTAATCCTCATTTACAGTTCAATTTTCATTTACTAATTAATATATTCGGTTTCAACGGTCTACGGTAATGAAGTATCGCTTTGTAGAGTTTTTGTAGCTTACTTGTAAAATTTGCAATTAGAGTTGAAAAGAAATTTAATTAAATATATATATTGAAAGCTGAAAATATGCGTAATGTTGTTTCGTTTTTTTTCTTTTTGGATGACGAAGGAAGTACCAGAGCATTTCATTTTGCTTTCTTTTTTAATTATTCGCATAAAAAAGTGTACAATTTTGAGCACTTTTTATAAAAAACAAAAAATGTAAGTTGCGATGGGAAACCACTGAAACACATTACATATACAATTAATATGGTATTTTCATTCAGTACACGTTAATATTGCGTGTTTATTATCTTGAAAATATCTAGTATTTATTTTAACCGTATTCTAACTTAACTATCGTCATTAAAAATAAAATCATGTATCGACTTATGTATATCTACATCAGATTATACTTTAACTCCTTAAATTATTAAGATAAACCACCAAATAAACGATAAATTATTCGTTATTACATATCAATAATACATATAATCTATAACAAAATCTAACATTTTTTATACAAATCCAATAACCCCGTATTAAATCCATAGACCATCCTGTAAAAAAAATCACTCACCACTCTCATCACCCTAACCCACCTCTCAAACCTAACAACAACCTCTCTTTCAAAACTCTCCCATTGGCACTATACACACACACAGCGTAAAAAGGGCATAAAAGATCTACTCCTCTCGTCTCCTTCTCCTTCTCTCTCTCTCTCTCTCTCTCTCTCACTCACAGCGCGCCTCTTTCTCGGGTATATATCGTACACACGCGGCGTGCTGTTCGAGGAGAAAGTTCCTCAGCGTCGCTCTCCGCACGGGGCGAGAAGTAGGCCACGACTTTGACCGCTCGCAAGGTCCATACCGGCTCGCCGTGCGCTCTCCAAAGAGTAGCTGATGCCAACGTACTTCCAGATAGCCCCACACATATATATACTTTACACATACCGAGATGCGCGTACGCAGGAGAAGAGAAGCGAATTCACTCGTGGGTATATATAACAATGAATCGTCGTGGTAGGTATGCGTATATAATATATGAGCGAGGTGATTTTTGGTTTTTGAGTGGCAAACGATGATAAGGAAGTTTTTGTAGAATCATGATGATGATGATGTGTGGTACACGTGTTGAGCTAGTTTTAAGCGAGAAGTTAAGTATAGTAGGTAAATAGATACTGAGTGGATTTGACCGTAAAGGAGAGTTTCCGGAATGACGAATGATGAAGTTTTTTCAAGGGTTTACGTGTGCATGTGTATATATATATATATATATGTAAGTGGATCGGTAAAGGCTTAATTGGTAGAGAAAAGTATACGACGTTGCTTATATTTTTAAGCGTATAACGATAGAGATAGAACGGATATACGCCATATATATAAACTTATAGTGGCTCTAGGCGAAGGTTTGATGAGTTTAAGACCACAAGGGGGATGTGCGTATATATTGTCGGCGTAATTGTTTTATAGGTGAAAGTACTTGCACGTTCGATCCCCTTGCGCCTTTCGATTTTCGTTGCTAAAATTTAGTGCGCTCGAGTTACATGCTCTCACGGAGGTTTATATATATATATACATACATATACTATATACCGACTACGCCTTCTTGCCGCAGGAACGACTCAATAAAAGCCGACAAAAAGTTTTACGGCTTTCGGGCCTTTTTTCTGCACCGTTTGATCCCTCGATACGTATATTCGCAATAGTGTGGCATGTATAGTGAGAAAAAAAATCGGGTATATATGAGTTGAATAATTTGCTCGCAGGATGCGATGAAAAAAGTGTAGCAGCGATCTTTGCTACGCGGTTTATGGCTTTTACGAAAGTTTTATTGGGAGGATGAAAAGGGAAAAATAAAAGTGTATAGTGTATTGAAACTGACGTGAAATTTGTACGACTCGATTGTTTTATAACAGGATGTAAAAGGATTAATAGTTTTTTATTATTATTGTTGTTGTTGTTGTTGTTGTTGTTGTTGTTTTGTAAAATATATATATAATAAACGGCTGTTTACGGTTGTCCTTCAAGTTGTCTATACTACATTGTATGCGCATATATATAAATTATGTTGAAAAATTGATTAGAAGGCATCCCCGTAACCTGAATTCATAAATTACCTATACTAATTCATCTCGATCAATTAGAACGCACGTAAACAGCCGTCACTAAAAAGACGGTCGCGGAGACGCTTAAATTCCTTGATAATTAACTCGTAAAGCTGAAATAGTAGTAAACTATAAAATGAGACGAGAGAGAGAGAGAGAGAGAAAAAAATGAAACGCAATCGCGCGCTGAAAGTTCGTAATTGGAGCATTCTTAAAATTTCAAAAATTCTTACTCACTCCACAGGTTCTGTACATAATAAAACGTACATATATACATACATACATATATACATACATACATATATATGGAGAGCACACACGTCGCGCACTTTCTTTTTCGTTTTTTTTTTCTGTAACAATTTGGCTCTGGATCCAGTTTTGGCCCCGCGGTTTCGAATCCGATTCGCTTTTACCTAGTCTTACTTTCTTTTTCGTCCAAAACGCCTACTCGCACAATGCTACATTATACGAATAATAAAATCCTCTTTCCCCCCTTCGCGAAATGTATCACACACATATATATATATGTTCGATTCTTTATTTTCTCTTCTCGATGTATATCGGACACACGTTACTATTTTTAAATTCGCTTATAATGCTGAGAATCGATATACACACACGCCCATTTCACTCATGTATACGCAGCATCGCAAGAAATCGGTTCTTTTGTCTTTTCCTTTTGCACTTTCAGGTTCGTTTGCGTTTGAACGAACGCGATTAATATCGACACTTTGCACGCACAGAGATATACATACGAATTCTCTGCTTTCCTTTAACGGTGCACATCATCGGTACACTCGCACTATCAATATTCATTTAACGAGATAATAAAATCAATGTTGTAAATATGGACTCTATGTTATATAGTAATTTTCGGGATATTGTTGCTAGTATGAAACGCAAAGATTAAGGATTTTCCGTAACGAAGGTACGATGCAGTATATATATTGCTCGGAACTTTCTGAAGACGAATATTAAGATAAAATTACAGGTAGTCGTGAATGAGACTTTGGAAACTTGATAGTTGTAACGAAGAAACTTGAACGGTTTCATTAATGCTATCTCTCTGTTACATCTATACGAATGTTCAAAACGTGCGCACCGACATAGAATATGATTTCCTCTACTAACCTAATACTAATACACTGAATATCTAGCGTTAAAGTAGAAAAAATACAAATTCAAAAGGAACTTCTTTTTTATCTATAACTATAAATTAATATATTGTACATATCAAAGTCATCGTAACATTACGAAACCATATACGCGTGAGAATAATTAATTAAAACTCTAATCCTACTCTGAGCATATATCCCACCACATTTAACCCTTACAGTCACGCCGCTACCTCAGAAAAACTTCAAAGCCAAATCCTCTTTCCACCTCATTCCCTTTTTTCCATATCTCCCTACTAAAGAAGAGAGAAAAGAAAGAATCTAATTTTACTCTATATCACAGCTACTATAAACTCGACCACCGACATTACCACTGCTATATATATATATATGACAGAGCATATCTCTAGGTACGGAAAAACCTCGAGGAAAAACACGGCAGCAGCTCATCCCCGACGTTACGTCAGCGCTTTTTCCTCCGCGACGAAAGTCATAATATCTCTCGAGCTCTCGGGCGTTCAGGCATCGCGCAAGTGTATATATAGAAGAAAAGGATCTTTCTCTCCTTCCTGCATTGCTATAACCATTGAGGACTGGGTCAAGGCTATGGCGTTGCTTTTTCGACTTCTCTCTTCTCTCTTTCTCTCACGGAATGCCAATGACTGCAGCGCCGCCTTTCGTATATAGCGGCTCCTTTACGTTATCCTTCTTCTCTCTCACGGCCAACGTCGTTATAACGCTCATCCAAGCGGACGCGATCGGCTCGATCGACGCGGGGATTTGTAAGTGGATTAAAGGAGACTTTCGGAGTGAAAATTTGGCCGCAGACTTGTGATATTTATGTCGACGACGACGTGGACTTGCTGAGCTGCTTATTGTCTTAAGGTGGCGGCCTGGTATTCACGTGGATTTCGAAGAGAATGAAATACTTTTGGGGAAATTAACGTTTCTTTTTTTCTTTAATCTTGACGTTATTACTGTATACGCGTGTATGATGAAATTGGATGATGGATTTTACCGAGATTATTATGGTAATTTCGTTGTTTCACTCGTGGTCTGATTTTTGTGGTTTATTTGAGATTGAATTTTTTAATGGAAGAGGAATTTTTATGAATGCTCGTATGTATAGTATAGTAAATTTGTATGAGTTTATATAGTAATGGTTACTTATAAAGGAGGTGAACCCTTTAACAATGCTTAATTCTACATTTTATTAACAATAATCGTTACAACGCTAACGAAAACATCATTATTTCGTCGATTCATCATATTACAAACGCATAAATCTAACAAAGCGCTCGATAAAATTACATCCTGACAACATTGAATACAAACTCACCGTCACCCATCTAATTACACAAAAGTTTATCATTACTTCTCAAACATTCACTCAAAAGTTCAAAGCTTCAAAAGCAAGATTCCGCAGCATCGATCCATCACGACTCATCTCCGTTATATACTAAAGTTAATTCAAAATTTCGTCATTTCTCCAAATGATCTCATCACCGCGCTTTCTAAATAATTCCTCATTATCGACGCCAATCCCTCCAAACAACTCTCAGCTCCTTATGTGTCACCCAAATCTGCTTTCCAACAACGTATACGCAATCAAACTCAACACCCATAACAATAAAAAAAATTTTCACAACACACAGTCATAGAGCAAAACCGTACACCGAGCGAATTCTAAAAACCTGAGTCAGAGTTTCTCTCAATCAGTCGTTTACTCGTTAAACTAACTCGAAAAATGTCAAACTTGCCGGATACGTATATGTATATACACATATACGTGTATACTGAACCACAAATAAGGCAATCGGTGGGAGTTTCTTTAATTAGCATGCATCGGCTCCCGTTCTTTTTATTTCTCTGTTTCGGTCAATGTCAGGTCAACCGGACAACCAAAGAGAGACGACAGGAGAGTTTTGGCCCAGTTTGACGCGGTCCGCGTAACCGACATATAACCGTGTCTATACCTAGAGAACGTTTATTTATAAACGGTATTATCACGGTTCATTCTAACCATCATAACATACAACACACACACAAGCAGATACACAGTATTTCACATCTCCGCATGTATACTTATATACTTTAAGACAATATCTTATATACAGCTAGATAACTTGATGTTTACTCGGAGAGCAAATGAAGTTCCATAAACGGACGATGGGGGAATCAATCAACGGCCCCACGGGAGAAACTATACACACGCGCGAGATCTCGCGAGAAAGCTTCTGAACTGCCGTTGTAGTAGTATAGTAGTAGTGACGAAGAAGCAGTAGTAGTAGCACAAAATGTAAATATAACGGTGCACTGTGAGACACGAATATAACGTAGCGTGTAAATCAATAAATGAATAATGAAAGACATCACGTTCATATACATATATATATATATATACACACAGCGCGCATTCCCGTGGCGCAATCGTCCAGGCGTATATTATAACGACTTCATAAAGGCAGGTGCATAGAAGATTAGTTAATCTCAGAGCTACATGTATATATGTGTGTACATTTTAAACGTACGAAATCAATCTCGACTATCTGTATAATACGCGTCTGTTATAATGTTATGTGTATAGGGTATATAGTTTTGCTACCGGATTTGACCGAAATGTTGTCGTAAATTATTGCACATATGTCCGCGGGAAGATGAAATGTTTATTTACGAACCAATAAACAATTATACCTCTGATGAAAAACGCAGAATCGATATTAATTGTTTATATGATAAAAAATAACGAAAACGCGAATTTTTTCATTCATCGAAACGCGTATACGCGTGCATGTATATATACACACACACATAACAAACTGGAAGCAAGCTTTCGTTCGCAATAATTTACGCACCTCATAAATCAAGCACCGTGTATATACAACTGAAGCAAAAATCCCGAAGAGCGCCAGGAGTACAAATTTGCATCGACGTCGCGCGCGGTCACGCGATAATTCACTTTTTGCAGCTATACGCATCGTTGCAATGAACCTACTGTATATAAACATAAAAAAGATACGTACATTCTCTCTTTCTCTCTCTCTCTCTAACTTTTCATGGTCCGCTAAACGTAAAATACCCGCGATGTACAAATATGTGACATTATGTTGTGGGACATACCTACACACACAAGCGTGAAAAGCAACGCTCACTTATATATACATACATATCGGTTTCGCGAGAGATTAAACGGTATTTCAATTGACGCTCTCTCGCGCACGCGCACGCGTAACACATTCGCGCAAGTTGAATGGTGATTTACTCGATAAAACAGGAAGCGTGAAAGTAAGGTTAATGTATCACGATAACCAAAAAGGTGCTGAAAGTCGTCGTCGTCGTCGTAAGGAAAGAAGAAGCATAAAATTGCACGCGAAGCGATCGTTTCGGTCGTTTCTCGCGTTCTTTAATTAATTGCGAACGATGGTTTTTTTTAATTAATTCCTCATGCAGTTGACGATGAGCATTCGGTGTTGGTGTAATCATCACTGCGATGGACAGCGATTGCAATTTTGGTGAGACGACGTTGATTAAAGGAAGAGTGTCACCTTGAAAACCAGGAGGAGCGATTTAATTGTGCGGTAACATTATTTTATACACGTCTTCTTTAATAAGTTTACTGTTAATTTATGTGAATCTTCTTGCAGATATACAAGTATAGTGTAGTACATATATTTGCATGATAAATATACCATGATATTTTTTGGGCTTTTTTTTGGAGAAAAAATATAAAAATACGTGCCAACTTTAATAATACACATAAAAATAAATATTCATAATATAAGCATAACCATTTATGGACAGAGTAAATAAACATTCAATATATTTAATGCACCTATCAAAATATATAATTTTTAATAATACATTTATTACATATCTAAAATGCTATTCCAATAAATGTTGCTCTGAAATTAACTGAAGTATACTCGTACTTACTTTACATACGCGTTACATCTAATCAACCTCTAAACCACTCGCATTCCATTCACCTAAACCCAAAAGAAAAAAAAACAAACTACCAAATTCCATCTCTCTATACGTATCTCATTCGCGCACCTACTCCAGAAAAACAAGACCTCATATCTCTCTCTCTCTCTCTCTCTCTTGCGCGCGCATCGCGAATTCACCATGCGCACCACACTTATAAGACAACCGTGCACAAGCGAGAGAGCAAGCGAGAGAAAGAGAGAGAGAGAGAAAGAAAGAATCGAAGGCCGGAATCCAGCGAACAGGTACTATATACACACGTATACACACATACATGGACACACGTGAGTGGCACGCGGAGACGACGACGACGACGACGACGACGTCGCGCGCGCGCGCGCACGTCGTGTCGCTCGGATGAGCGCATAGTAGGTCAGCGGAACAGTGCCGGCAGCGATCTGCGTTCCTTCTCTCTCGTTCATGTGTATATATATATGTATGTATACGTCTGTGTATGTGTGTGTGTGTGTGTGTGTGTGTGTGTGTGTGTGTGTATATATATATGTGTGTATACGCGAGAGCTCATCCTTCTTGCGCGCACGCTTTGCGATATCTCGTGAACGCGAGAGAGTAGGTATATATGTATATGTATGTATACGTACGTGTGGGTATGCGCGAGAGCGAGGTTCTGATGCGGCGCGCGAACTTCCTCGAGAGGAGAGTCTTTCTTTTTTTATTCTCCTCCGGGGGGGGGAGTTATTAATGGCAGTGTGTGGGTGGAAGGGCAAAGTGCGCATCGTGTGCACCTTGCGCGAATGAGAAAGTATATGTGTGCGTACGTGTGTGTGTATGAATGTGGAGTTGTTGAATGTGGAATTGAGGAAGGAGAGATTTAGAAGATGTGTGCGGTGTTTATAGTGAGATGTGAAGATTGCACAATTTATGGTTTAATCGATCGGTTGTATTGCGCATTGTTCATACGTTGTTTACGATGGCGTGTTTAGTTTTGTTTTGAAGTATGTAGTACTTCTAAAATATATAGAGGTATTTTATCGGAAATAATTGTTATAAATATTATATTATACTGACAGAACTGACGGTTGTTAAATACCTATTAAACCTGTCAATCATACGAATCAGAAAATAGTGATTAATACTAAAAGCATAAGTCAAATTCAATTATGTACATTTAAGTAGACACGAACTGGATCTGTTAAAACAATGTCTAAAAAATATGTATGGAAATATTTCCTGGTGCCAGAGATACGATCGCTGGCGTGTGATTAGGAATGTGGAAGGCTTCAAATATGCAAATTGTGTTGGTCGTACTAATCAGATATATTGATGAATCGCAGTCTTAACGATGTCTTATCAGATTTGTTAAATGGTTGTACGTATTTTTAAAAATGTGTTCCAAATTTTTCACATTATAATGGTTGTCCAATTCGATAGGTGTATAAATATATAATTACGTGAATTTATAACGATTAAAAGTTTGTAGTTTACTTTCATATAAATCGATAATACTCTATATTTCAAGGTCGGCTTAAAGAGTATAAAATTGATTTCCAAAAATCAATATTTTTATAATTTTACTCGTGAAAATTCTTTTATTAAAGTTCTTTTGATGGATAGTCATATACTAATTAAAAATAAAATTTATGTATACTAGAGCGGTGCATCCCTAAACCGTCAGTATATTGAATATGAGAATGTTTCAAGAATAATCAATGCAAAAGAAAGTTTTTTTTTTTTTTTTTTAATTATTTATTTACAGTCGCATCAACATTTTGTTATTAGCGACTTCTGAATATTTACATAGTTCAACTTTTTACATGTAGTTTGTATACACGGTGTCCAAAAAGTCTGGAAACACACGAATAATTCTCATGATTAAATACTTTTCAAAAATTTGAAGGTC
>JAYJLV010037853.1:0-14526 GCA_036873485.1 Torymus texanus
TACGCTGTTTTACTATTACACTGAGCTTTTTAAGGTACGCATATTTAATTAAAACGTTCGAATCATTGGCTTGTATAATGAAGAATAAATGAAATGTGATTAAAATAACTACATTCCAATCGCTATTATCTCAAAATTTGTCCTTATGTAAAACAGATGGTTCATACAGGTAAAAAGCAGTAGTATAGTTATATTTCAAATACTTACTGTTATACTTGTATTTCCGAACTTTCTAGTTTACGGTTGGAAACAAAATTAATGTTATCATCTTTTCTTTATCCTTCATATCACTCGACAATAATTCTAACATTCTAATTAGACGTATTCGTTAAAAAAAAAAAGGAAAAAATCAATAGCTCAATTCGAAATGACAAAGTTCAATATTTTTCTGCAAATACCAAATGAACATTCTCCTTTTCGATACTCACCTAAATCAATTTCAACAGTATATATAAACCAAAACTTTTCTCTCATCCTATATATACAAATCAAAATATCTCGAAACCCCAATGAATATCATTAAACTAATCGCCAATCTATACCTAACAAACAAACAAATCCGCAAGGCGTGTATATACTGCACCTGCAAGTGTCTCTATATACCTTGTCCTCACGCGTCTCCTCCCTTCCCCCCTCCCCCCACCGTCATCCAATATCTTTCTCGCGTTGCGCACGCCTGCAAAACTCACTTATTATATACATATATAAGTATACGCTCGATCGCTTATTGACATATACACGTCAAAACCGCATGCACGTGAATCGAAAAAACCCAGCGCGTCTATGCGTCTGCGTCTCTCCTCGTGACAACATCTCGCGCACGAGAGCGAATAATAGACACACTTGCCACTCCTCCCTCGCGCATCTAAAAGAAACGCGACTCACGCGGTATGTATATATATATATACACATCGTACACACACATATATATATACACATTCGTTGTTATTTACTTGGCGAGCGTGCAACGTGTTTGATGCTCTCTCTCGCGCGCGCGCAATATCGTGTGATTTCGAAGCGCGAGATACTCGCCCGTCGTCGTCGTAGTCGTCGTCGTCCGGGCTGTATGTGATAGCTATATATATATATTTACGCACTCAGGCGAGCGAATGCACATGACACTGCGATTACACATACACCCGCTGCGCTCTATACGGCAGCGCGGGCGCACGCGGCGACACATTACATAGTCAAGGCGTTGCATTAGGCCGCATTAGCATTACTCACTGCGGTAGCGAGCGAGCGAGCGAGCGGCTGACAATGAGTCGCGCGTGCTCGGAAAACTTGAGAGAGAGAGTTGCATATATATATGTGTGTATGTGTTTGGAGGAGGAGGAGGAGGAGGAGAGTCGATAACGGAAACAATGCGACGTGTATGGGTGTATAGATAGATGTATAGGTTTTGCATTAACTCTATATATATATATATGCTCTCTTTTTTGCGAGATGCGGTAGTGAAGTAGTTACCGAGTGTCGGATGCATGATTGGAAAGCTTGTTGGGTGGAATGGTTGGTAATATTGACTGCAAACTGATGAAAATTAAAGATTACGTTTATCATTGTTACTTTGTATGTGTATTAATCGGAGATCAATGCATTACGTAAGGTGGGGAATAAAATATATACGCGCGATAGGATTAATATTTTGTACGAATAACGTGTTGAGAGAGTGGGTTTTTAAAATAAAAATGATGACTGTGCGTGAGAACCGAGTGAGATTTTTATTTTTCTCAATGAGAGACGGTTCTCCTTAAAGGTTCAATTTATTAGGCTTTATTCAATTTATGGCAATTATTTAAAATGCATTTATTTTACGCGTTCATGACTCTTTTTTTCCTGCTGAAAGTTACTTTTCGATTGTCCGCAACGCGATTAACAACGGACATTCACTTCGAGTCAGGGACAAGGGTAGAATGAAACGTGCATATTTATTTGCGGAAAAAAAAAACATTTAGTAATTACTCTGGGTTTAAGATGTAACCTCAATAATTGATAATTAAAGTTCACACAGACTGTCAAAATATCTTTGCATTATTCGGTAATCTCGAAGTGATTTAAGTCGAATAACATGAAAAAAAAAAAAATTAATTTACAGAAAAATTTTCGATATATTGAAATTTCAGCAGATAATTATACACATTATGTTGTAACAATGTATCTTAACTTTTTTATAAGATGTAATTTAAAAAAAATATTTATCATACACTTGCAGCAAATGGTAAAGTTCCACTGACTAATTGAAAGATACATGTGACTATCATCGGTGGAAAAATTTTTCATACGTGCAGTTCCTTGGTAAAAAATAAACTAACTTTATTGGTTAGCATGTTAATCAGATGAAATTTTTTATATTTAAGACTAAAAAATCGAAATGAAATTAAGGGGGCGCCGAAATCAATGCATTAAGGGAAAATGATTAGTAGTTGGACACTTAGGAAGAATCGAAATATATATCCCAAGTTATTTTAAAAATAAAATGAAAATATTGTAAAGCAATGATTATAGCTACAAAACAAGGTATTTTAGGTTACAATAAGCCTTTAACGGTTAGATTTCGCGCAATATTTAGTTCTCTTAATTTCAAAATAAAAATACTTTCAATACTTCAGTTACTGGACAAGCAAAACGACAATGTGTCACTGTTCCAAGTTTTAGGAAAGTGGACAAATGCTAAATAGTAAAAAACAATGTTTACAAAGTTGTTTAAAAATTGTTCAATGAATAATGAGATAAGTACCAGGTTTATTAGAAAAAAAGTGAATAATAATTAAGAATCAAGTAAGAATTAATAATGTTATATTACATGATATTCATAAATATATATTTCAAATGAACTTTTATAACTTCAGTTAAGTCTATTCATTTTCCGAAGAGGGAACTTTGGAAAACCAATTCAATTATTCCGGCGTCCCATTAAAATTATTGAAAACTGTGATGATACTTTAGAACATCTATACTCTAATAGTTGCAGATTATAGTTATTTCTCGTTGACAAGAGCAACATAATCATGGTGTGACGTTTTTAATTTTAAAAATTGGCAAGCAATTCGCCAACTTACGGTTAATATTTCTGCCAGGGGTTTCGCTGGTGTAATAGGATTGCATAAAATTTATTCTAAGATCAAAATACATAACTATATTAAAACTGTAAAGAATACAAAGATCAAAAACATGCAGTGAAGACAATAATTGTAACAAAAAATTAGTGCAACTTTTAAAGTTTACATTAACATTAACAAAAGCAAATTTTAACTTGCAATCTATAGTTTCCAGAAATATTTTTAATTATTATTTAATTCACTTAGTTAAAGTTATGATTTTTCAAATTGGATAAAGGTATCTTGAGGTATTTGGATGATTAAAGGGTTTGTTCAATGACAACATGAGTTTTTAGTTTTAAAATAATCTCTTATATTTCTCTCAAATTCCATATTTTCTATTTTGTCGTATATTCGTATATACGTGCGCATATTTGAATGCATAAACATTCAATAATTATTAAAAATACAATAATTATCAATACAATATATTTTTATTTTAGAGCGTAGAAAAAAGGACGATTTAAAATTATTTCGAGATATCTTTTTACAAGTCGATAAACGCATCTATTTCACTTAAAAAATTTTGCACTTTTGAAACATATACACATTCACTCACAAAGACATTACAATCTTTTTCGCTAGTCTTTGACATCTTTCATATTTTCATATGTTACCGTCGATATGTTATAAGGCGTCAAAATTTTTACAGAATAAATCACAATTTTTCTAATAACATTCTCGTATAACAAGAAAATTTCGTTACAAAAATTTTGTGTATCCACATACACATAATCGTATATAATATCCGTTAATTATTAAATATAAATATATATAATATATTCTCCGATTTCAGGCACGACAAAGACTCATACAAGAAAAATTTCATTCATTTGTATCACATTTTGAAATCGCAGATTTCACCGCATATAATGTATATATAAGGCACGATTGCGATTTTGTTTTTTCTTCGACGTCACACAAATATTTCGTATTTAAGCAAAAGCCCAATGTAATAAAAAATATTCATCATTAATTTTCGAATAGAATTTTTGCTTAGCATTTTGCTTCGTCTTTTTCTACGCGCTCGACGATCACTTATAAATATAATAACAACAATTCTTTTAATTCGTATATCTGAAGTCACAATTGCTTCTGTTATTTCTTGCGTATCGAAAACAGTTTTTTTTGTCCTTTTATCTCGTTGTAGAATTCTTAAAGTCTATTATAATAAACTATGTAATGGATGATTGCACGAAAAAACGATTTTTTTTTCTCTCTAACCAGTCGCAACTCGCACAAAGAAGAATCCACCTGTTCCTATCATTCGCACCATTACCTTTATTACTTGTGAATCTCTTCTCTTCGTCTGTCCTTCGTTTACATTCCTTTCTACTTTTTTTTCGCTTCGATATTAATTTATAACTTTCAATTAATACAATAATGATAGACTCTTGTCGGCAATCGAAATAACGCCTGGATGCTCAGAGTCGAATAGCCCGCAAGTGCGCGCGCGCGAGGATTCGAGCTCCTTGTTTCAGTCATTCGGCGATACGCTCGGTTTACTTATACAAATAATTATACCTTTAACTATATATATATATATATATATATATCTCATTATGTTAAACATGGCATTTTGTCATTGTATTATGGCTTATTATAGTTTATCTATCTTAATAATGACGGTTATTTTTAAAAATCTTAAACTGCTTGTTGTTTTATTTTTATTGTACATCCCGACCCGTCGCATCTAACGCCACTGGAGTGTTAGTCGCGTTAGGGTCGCGCGGGACTAAGGCACATTCGACCCTTTTTGTTTTATAAGATAAGAATCACACGCGTTATGCGAATCCCTTCGTGATTTCGGAAATGTCTTGTTCCTTATTAGCGCATCGATGAAAAGAACTTAATCGGGACTGCTAATGAAAACTTGCCTTGTGATCGTCATTTCGTTTCTTTTCTTTTGTCGCTAAACACGTTGACTTGCAAAACTATCGTTCCAGGATGAGTATTTATCAAGACTTTCGCTAATTACGAATATTTCCAAACAAAACTTATTATATAACGCATTTTTTTTTCTTCGTTTCATTACTTATTTATCAGTCTTAATATTATGCTTGCGCTAAAACGATAGTTCAGCAAAAGTTTGCCGACGCAGGTAGGTATATATATACACGCCACCGAGAAGATTTTCATTCGCAGTCCGAGATAAAAAAAATACTGTTTAGAATGAGAAAAAGATTGCTTCTCTTTAAAAATATTTTCGTATATCGCGCGTGCGTGCGTGTTATGTGTGTATGTGTGTGTGTGTATGTGTACGTGTATTCGCATGAATGATGCGTTTTTAAGGCACATGAGTTGCATTTATCAACATATATGATTTCTTTTTCACCTTATTACCATCGTTTTACGAGATCTCGAGCGCTTTTCGAAATAAAAAGAGGACTACACCGTCCATACGCAATTTCGTCGGAAAGACCACACTTTTATCTGAGTATGGTCGATTTAATATTGTATATAAATATATTTACACGAAGCACCGACGGTTCTTCCATTAGTGGAAGAAAGACTCGAAAAGCGCCTTTAGGCCACCGAAAAAAAAGGCACAACAACATACAAATGGTCTTTGTCCGTTTGTCCATATCTCGATCGATCTTATACAATTTTTCTTCTTCCTTTCTTTTTTTCGCGCGATTAAACGCCGAGGCTTCTTTGAAAAATATATGTATATGTGTGTATAAGCTACATGTACGATGAGAAATACGTTAATCAGATAACTCCTATAATCAATTAATGAGGTAAAAAAATATCTTTGCTTCTAGGCGGTCGAATATTCTTATTTACATATATACAAGGTATAAACGAATTATGCAAAAAGAGAATAAAATAAGAGAGAAAAATGAAAAGAATATATAAAGCGTTGGATATGTACTCTGTACAGAGCACAGATACAACGAAAGAAAGATGCTTTAAACATAACTTGTGTGTCTGTGTGTGTGTATATATATAATAATAAGTTGATCTACTGCTCAATGGAAGCGAACCCCTTCAAAGTGATGTATCACGACGAATTTCCTTTTTCTCTCTCTTTCGCGCGTAGACACACAGGGGAGAGGCTTATCGCGCGATACTTTCATATATACATATATCTATATATACGTATGTGTCTGCCGAGCGCATTGACGATTGGTCGTTACTGCGACAGTGTTATATATATATATGTATATGTATACGTGAGAGTGAGAGACAGATAGGCACGAAGCCATCCATCCTTCTCTTCACCTCTCCCCAGCGGATCTCGCGTAATAAAACGCGTAATTATCTGCGTAGCGGGCAGGACGATGCGCGACCTTCGCGTGACCTTAGAGGACACAGACACGCGCGTGTAACTCAAATTTTTGCCAATTTATCGCTGGAAAGGGAAACGAATTTTTTCTTTTGATATATATATATATATACATATGTGTGTGTGTGTAGATTTCGCGTTGCAATTTTTGTTTTTAGTGTATGTACAAATAAGCAAGAGACTATAAAGTTAATAAAGTCGTTAGTCACCATTTCGTTTTACGACTAGTCGATTGCTCTCCCCTTACTATTACAAATCATCGTCTAGTTACTGCTGCCCGATTCTTTCCGAAATTCACCAGTTTTTTTCGTTTTTAGGCAATCAAAAGTTTAAAAAAAAACAACATACTTTTGTATATTCAATAATTTAGGGAAAAAAGTAAAGTTCAGGAAAGAATCGAATAGCATTTATCGACTAGATCTCAATTTAGTCCGTTATTCTCTTATACCTGTTAAACAAGCTGATCGTGAATAATAAAGAATACGCAGATTAATATTAACAATAAGATCTGTAACGCAAAAGAAGGCAAGTAATACGCGCTATTGACGTAAGAAGACTACGAGTAATGGCCGTTCGACGGATACCTGACGAAGGCGCTTCTGGCCTCCGCGTAACCCAAGTACTGCTCGGCGTTCGGCTGCGGTTGCTGCTGCTGCTGCTGCAGGTGTTGCTGCTGGTCTTGTGGTTGTTGGCTGGCAGGTAGTTTAAAGCTCATCTGAAGTTCCATTTGTCCAACGTTACCCGAGCCTACGTTGTAGTTACAGGTGCTGCTGTTGTTGTTGTTATTGTTGCTGTTGCCGTTGCTGATGACCGGACTGGATCTGTTGTTAGGTTTGCGCACCGGATTATCGAGGTAAGGTTTGAACAGGATCGGATCCTTGGTGACCTTTGTGCTGGGACTTGCTGGTTCTTCATGTTTAGGTTTGACCAGACAAAGTGGCGACTCCTGTATTGGTTGTTCTTGTCCTTCCTCAACGTCGCTTTTGTCATCCAGGTGTGGTCTCTTGGACGCTGGTTCATCGGTGATGCAACACGATTGCGTGCAGGTGGATCGTTTGAGGGATGACTCGTGGACTGGGGCTACGTTGTGGCTATCGATTTCTGGAGGCGAGTAACAGTAGTAATTGCTACCGACGCTTCCAGGTGCTGGTACGTCCGGACAACAAGATAGTGAGCAGCCTGGAGCGCTGTAAGGTGGAGTTAGGGATGACTCAATGGCGTAGTTGAGAGGCGAAGAAGCCGTGGCAGTTCTGTAATCGCAGCAACTGCAGGGACCCGCGCTATTCGTCGACCGTGGTGAGATTTGTCCTAACTCCGTTGTTGTCGTAGCTGCTAACATCATTGGGATACTGGGATGACTGGTCCTAAGGTCAACTGGTGTTTCCTCGCTGACGGGTTCCGTGAAGGGTCCCAATCGTTGACGATCGCCGTTACCAGTTGCCTTGTAGATTTGACGAAGGTTCGCTTCCTGTATCAGCCATTTTTGTACCTGCCGACGGCAGATGTTGTATTTGCGGGCGGTAGCTCGCTGGTTGCCCCTGATATCATTGTCAAAGCGGAATGCGTTGAGCACCTCGAGCTTGAAACGTACGGGGTACGATTTGCGTTGTACGACGTGGGTATCGTTGGTTTGCTGATCAGTTTCAATGTCCGACGCCTCGGTACTGCAAGGCTCGTCCGAGTCGCCAGGACTCAATGGTAGGCACGACATATTGTAGTAAGGCGTGACCGGTGGCGTATTTCTGTTCAACAGCCTTTCCGGACTAATGGCAGAGATTTTCTCGTGACGGTACTCAATCTCCGTAAGCTGCTCCTTCTTAGGGATGAAGTCGATGTGGGGAGAGGGTAAGGATCTGGCACGAATCGAATCCGTGGTTGTCGTCGTGGTACCGGTTGCCGTGGTAGCCGAGCTATAAGCGCTTGGTATCGCGTCCACGGATCCGGGAGTTGTTCGGGAATCCGGACTGGCGCGTTCGATCTTTATCTGCGTCGGCGACAAAAGCGTAACTGGACTCATCTCCTGTTGCATGGGACTTGGAATTTCATGGTACCGGGGCGACGAGCTACGACGGTAATACTGAAGTTCTGCGTACCGATTGATCTCCTGCGGTACGATAGCCGCGGAATGACGCCGATAACAGCCCGTTACCAGGGTGGGATCGGAAAAGCCGGCAATAGCCCTTGCTTGATATAAATCCATCATCTGTGCATTGGTGTAAGGGGGCATACGAACGATTTTATTCTGGAGTTCCAGATATCCGGTCTGCGCTGCGGTAGTAGCCTGTGGCGGTAAAACCGTGACGGCATTGCTATGAAATCTGTAATCCGTTTGGTGCTGACTGGCCGCTGCTGCTGCGGCTGCGGCTGCGGCGAGCGCCTGCGCCGCCACGATGCTGCTGCTGCTGCTGTTGCTCGACGATGAGGTGGAGGGAGGAGGGGGAAGAGGAGGCGACTGCTGCGGCGATGGAGGGGGCGGGCGCTGCTGGTCCTGCTGCTGCTGCAGCAGCTCGTCGCCGTGCTGTCTGGCGACGCACAGGTTCAAGGCCGGCGGCGGCGCTCCAGCGCCATTATGCATTTGATGCTGCTGTTGCTGTTGCTGCTGCTGTGGCGGCTGTGGTTGTACTTGCTGCTGTTGATGATGATGACGCTTCTCCACTACTACATAGTCCTTGGGGGGTTTGGGTGATGATCGTGTTACAGATTTGCCAATACCAACGTTGTTACCATCGGCCAAGCAGTTGCGTAGATTCTCCTCGCATTGCAGCCACTTTTGTATCTGGCGTCTATGAATGCCATACTTACGGGCGGTGGCACGTTGATTACCACGGCAATCCATATCGTTTCGGTAAGACTCCAGCACCTTTAGTTTGAACGCCGGTGAGAATATACGTCTGCTACCCATTACGCCGACGTTTTTCTTAACACCTTGCTGTTGCATCCTCTTCTGTTTCTTGATAGAGAATACCTTGTTCCTCTCGCCTAATATTTCGCTCACTCCATGGGCCATAATACACCCGTTGGGGTAGGTATGATAACGCCTGCGCGCGCGTGATTGCACGTTCAATGGAAATGTACGCACGCGTGCACGCGGCTTCTATATGTATATATATATCACGTACTGAGCAGCACAGACACACTGGCGACAGTGGCGGCGGCTGCGGCGTTGACGACGAGTATTAAGTGTATATGTATATATATACATATACTACTAGCGGTCACATATACACACAGTCAAAGAGTTACACAATGCTGCCGTTGCTGCTGCTTCTGCTGCTGCTTCTGAATACGCGGTTCTGCTGCTCTCTCGTGCACACACACGGCAAAAGTCCCGGCGGAAAACGAGAGGAGATTCGCGAACGCGCGCAAGAATATATACACACACTGAGCGCGAAAGAGAAAGAGAGAGACGGAGCCAACCACACGTAGTGGCGCCTCTATCTCTGCCGCCGCTACTGCTGCTGCTGCTGCGCGGCTATCTTGCTTGCTCGCTCGCTTGCTTGCTTGCTTGCTTGCTTCGAAATTAAGAGGAGACGACGAAAAGGCACTTGTGATGATTCTCCTCTCGTTGGTTGCTTCTTCTTCTTCTCTCGAAGGCACTACTGTTATTCTTTCGCGAGATAAAATTGCTACTGGTAGAACACTGCTGTACGCGACGACGGTGATGATAGGCAGCCGCTCTGGCGCATAACATCGCGTGTCACGCGTGTCTTGTGTGTGTATATATATATAACGCACACTGCTGCTACTGCTAAACACCTCGACTCGCGCTATCTGTCGCACGATGATTGCGAAGGTTAGTAGATATATATATATATATACCACTGGTGGCACGACGACGATGACGAGGAGGCACACACACACACACACACGTACCGGAGTGTAGGCGCCGGAGAGCTGCAGGCAGTTCTCCTTATAGGTATAAGCGCGGTGGCGACTCACGATAGAATGCCGTAACGAATTTCCGACCTCGCTCTGTTACTGCTGCTGCTACTGCTGCAGCTTCTTTTAACTGATGCTGCTGTTACTGCTGCTAGCTAGCTTCGTCGTGGTCATCCGGTTTCGTAGCCAGAGAGCTGTCGTCGTTACTGCTGGCTGGCTGGCGCTCTCCTCTACTTCTTCTTCTTCTTCTTTCTTTCTGTCTCTGTCTCTTGCGCGCCACACAAACCGCGCGCGCACACCACCAGTCGACTGACTGCCGTTCAGCCTGGCTCGAAGCCGCCTGCCAGCCTGTCTCGCCAGACTAGCAGTCGGAGGCGCTCTCCCCCCTCCCCCTTACTCACACTCTCTTGCTGGTTCTCGCTCTCTCTCTCTCTCTCTCTCTACCCGGCGCTCGCAAAAGTATATATTCTTCCCTCTCACTCGCACTGCCGCCCGTTTGGCTAGCTTGGCCGCACTGCCTGGTATATACGCACAGACACACACATACACAGCAGCCAGCAGTACACTCACGAGCAGGCGATTTGGTGTCGGTCTCTGTATATATCTCTCATCCCCACCTAATACCCAGTATACCCGCCGTCGCCACCACTTATACGAGTAGAGCGCACCTCCTCCGCCTCTCTGCGTTGCCGCCGCTCTGTCTCTCTCGACTCGCTCTTGGTCTCTCCTTTTCCGACTGCAAGCACGTTGGTGTGTGTATGTATGTGCAAAGTCCCCCCCCCCCTCCCTCCCTCTATGCCCTCCATCTTCTTCTTCACCACCTCCTTCTCTTCCACCGCTTATAGTGTGCTCACATATATACAGAGCTTGCCTGCCTGCCTGCCTGCGCTTGGCCGCCCCTCGGACCGTTTACCCTTCCAGGAACAGCCAAGTTTGTATTGGTGTATATATGTGACGAGGCGCTAGCGCACGCATATATATACACATATACACTCGCATTTGAGCGGAGGCGCGCAAGGTAGAAAGAGAGAGAGAGAGAGAGAGAGCGTAGCACAGCGCGCGACGTGCCACTGCCACCAGTCGTTTTTCTTTCTTTAACGCCACTGCCTTGTGCCTTTCGGCCTCCCTTCATCTCCCTCTTTCACTTGCTCATTCCTGCGTGGTCTTTCTCTCTCTCTCTCTCTCGCTTGGGGCATGGCTTTGAATGTTAGGTGGTACTGTATGTGTGAGTCGTATATATGCGCCTTATATACACGCGGGCGTAGGCGCCCTCCTTCCTTCGCCTTTCACACCTCGCGCCCCAAGAGAGAGACTGGAGGAGAGCCAGCCAGGCTCCTCGCTGTCTCGTTCGTTCGGCGTGTGGCTGCTCCCTCGCTCTCTCTCTCCCTCTCTCGATATATACTCGCGGATACCCATGCATATATACATGCGCATATACCTATATATCTATATACCACACATGATGCATATGCGATCGTCGGCGTTGTCGTTGTCCTCGTCTACAACAACCGATGCAGTGGCTGCTGCTTTTTAAAAGTCGCACAGTGAACCAGAGAGAGAGAGAACGCCATTTTGCGACCTCACTTCCGTTAATGAGAGTGAGTGCGAGCGAGCGAGAGAACGACAAATGCGTGTATATATATATAGGAAGAAATAAAAAAAGACACAACGAGGAGAGGCGCGACGGGAAACGTCATCCCGGCGTGACGACGCACCTTTGATTTTCACCGTCTATATATCGTTATGCATGCATGTATGTGTGCAGTAAATGCGCATATACACACACACACGTATACACAGACATACAAGCATATAATATACGTATGCGCATGTACGAGCCACTGCGGCGGCAGCGATCGGCATGCGGGCGAGTGAGTGAGCACAAGTGAAAGAGAGAGAGAGAGAGAGAGAGAGAGAAAGACGAAGCGATAGCGAGTGGGAGAACGAGTCCCGGCGCCATGTTGTCTGCTCGATCGGTTGCCGCCGCCGTCGTCGCCGCCGCCGCTGCCTCGTTGTGGCTCAGCGGCAAAGCCAGCCAGCTCGGAGCCAAGCGGATTTTTACGCGCCTCGGCTTCTCTTTCTCTCTCTCTCTCTCTCTCTCTCCTTTCTAGCGCAACTCTCGCGAGCGCTCGCGTTCCTGCCTTCGTCGTCGTCGTTGTCGACGTTCTTCCTCTTATTCTTGTTCGGCTGCCTCGGTCTCTTTTTTTTCTCTTTCTCTCTCTCTCTCTCTCTTTCGTCCCTCCCCCTCCCGATGTTGGCCGTATCGCGATCATCGTCATCATCGCGCGATGCTCGCAAAGAGAGAGAGAGACGAAGTGCGCGCGCTCGTTCTCTTGACGAGGCGCTTCTCGCGAAGAGGGGAAAAAGATTCGCTCTTTTATTCTTGAAAACTTGGTAAACAAGTCGAGAGTGAGAGAGAGAGATAGCAAGCGCGAATGAGTAAACCAGCATTTATGCGTGTATATACTAGATAGATATATACATATATACATGCGTGCGTAATAATGTGTTTAAAGGAACGTAGTATAGTATAGTGGAGGTTCGGTATGCGGCGCTACATTTGTACGCGTATATGTGTAGAATATGTGCGTGTAAGTGAGAGAGAGAGAGACGCACGTACGTATGAGTACAGAAGCCCGCGATTCGCGCCTTGTTCCATAAAGAGGTCAACTGTTATCTATCAATTTAGTCAAAACATGCGCGCGCGAGATTATTACCGCGGGTTTGCGCACACACGAGCAAGTGTCTCTGTGTATGCGTATATGTATATATATATATATACGCACAGGAGAGTTATGTACGTAGCTATATAACCGCGTACTACTACTGTGTCGCGCATGAGAGGAGCCTCGCGTATAGCCAGTGCGTATATCAATTAAAACGCGACCACTACTACTTTGTGTATCGATATACATATTTGTTTTCCGCTCTCGTACAATATGTATATATATACTATACTATATAGGCGTGTGCGCGTCTTGCGGTTTCTTTCCGAAAGCAGCAGCTCCATCATCGCCAGAGAGTAAGAGAAGTGTGGCGCGCACATTTTTTCGATGGGATCGACGATCTTGGATACTGATCGAGAGAGAGTGAGCGCGTGCGTGACTGATGTAATCGAAAAATAAATTTTGTAAGACGAACGGATTTTCTTCTTTGCTCGGTCCTTTTTGTCAGTCGAAGTTGTAAAAATTTTTAATTGCCGTTGATATATATAATGCACGCAGAGAAGCAGCGATAATATAGAAATCTTTTGGTTTAATAGGGGGTAATAAAATCGACGTTGGTCCAGCGCTACGACTGATCTACGATAGCCCGTGTGTAATAGGCGGTGGATAATTAAAAAGAGAGCCAGAGAGAGAAAGGGAAAAAAAAGGAGTACGAGTTTGTTTGTAAAAATAACTCTAGCTAATTATAGAGATTACGGATATTTTTAAGGAGATAGACGCGATTATTGATTGCGAAATGCCGAACCGATAAAAACTGAATAAATTCGGTTCTAGTTATTGAATAAATTATAATTCTACGTGCGACCGCGCGCGCATGGCTATATGCTTTATTCGTCCTCGGGAATGTGTCTAGTATTTTAATTAACCTGGTTATAATGTTGTTTGAAATGGAAATTATAGGCGATTTTTGTAAAAAAAAAGACTATAAGGAGTAGTATATAGTTGAGAACACGGATTTTTTTTTAATGACCCAAATATTATGGTAATCAGTGACAAAATCTGTGCGTGCAGAAAAAAAAATATAGTATACTCAATTCATCAAGTGTGAATCATGAGCTATTTTTCATCGCTATATAGTATATGAGCGAGTAATATTCATGATTTCGATTGAAAGGACTATTTAACAATCAATTAAAACATATATATATAACAAGTACAGACGATTGACTTGATTTAAATGAGCATAATCTGTACAATATAATATAAAACGAGCATTTCATGTTTACCAATATATATATATATATATATATATATATATGCGGTGGTGTGTGAGAAGTTTAGAAAGTCATCTGAAAGATCGGGCGTATTTAAAAAAGTTTTAAAAATACCACATGCTCGCGACGTTTCGCACTTTGTGGTTTGGGATAAACCCTTGCCATGTTTGTTTGGATACATCGTTTGCGAGATAAGCCACTTAACTCTTGCTGTAAAAAGTCCTCCAAAGTTGATTCAACTCTTTTCTTCATATTATTTCTTGGTTTGAATAATTGAAGAGAATCTCATAAAAGAGTGAGTAATACACACACACACACAC
>JAYJLV010037853.1:14626-24832 GCA_036873485.1 Torymus texanus
TTTCTTCATATTATTTCTTGGTTTGAATAATTGAAGAGAATCTCATAAAAGAGTGAGTAATACACACACACACACACGTTAGTCCGCTATTGAATAAAAAGGAGAAATAAAACCGACGACTAGAAATTTGTGGAAATCCGAGTTTGATTTACGATGTTTACATAACGCGATACCTAGTAGAAGAGAAAAAAAATCACATTTATCGCGTACTGTCGTTTTGTTAACCGACGGAACGCCACACTACGAGGAAACTGTCAAAAATAAAGTATCCACTTATCGAAATTGTCATTTATTTGCGTTTCATTGAGATTGTTTACATAATATGACAAAGAACAACGCTGGTAAACAACAATACAATGGGCAAAACGTGCTATTGGTGAAGGGGAAGTAATAAAAATACCAGTTTTCATCTCGGCGTTTTGATGAAAAATCAAAATTTTCATTCAATGTGGTAGAGTGAGAGAGAAAGAGAGAAGAGCCGAGTTTGCCGGCGCACGCGCGTATATACGAACTCACACGTATCGTGTTACCCGCGGTAGTCATTTTAAAACATAAACCTCAGGCTCATCGTGCGATTTAAAAGTTGGCATTTAAACAGCTTGAAAATTTAAACTCCCCTTTACTTTTGGCAGCGACAATCGTATGCGCGCGCCTTTCGATTCGCTTTAGAGTCGAATTGTGAGTGCAGCCTTTATCGACGAACTTTTCCTTCCTATTTGCAGAACGGAAAAAACGTGAGAGGTACGTTTTCCTGTATTGCCGCGTTGAAAAGTCAGTGACAAGTTAGTTATGGTTTTAGTTTAATTCATACGCTGTTCGTATATTGTAATTAAATTTAATATATCGCACTTACTAATGTCAAAAATATTTATTATATACGCTTTGTGTTTGAATACAGCTTAAAAGTTTTATTAACTGTTTTAATAGGATTTGCAATAATAATCCAAGTGTATCAATGATCGGCAAGTTATATTATTCTAGTTTTATCATAATTACACCAGTTTTCGAAATATTATGAATCACAACTTCATCGTATAAGAAAGTTCCACCAAAAACTATATTTAATTTTGTCGATTAAATAATAGCTTAATTATTTCGATTGCATCATCTTTCGGAAAATTCAAATTATCTCAGAAAGAAAGCTTTGTTTGAAATTCAAACTCGCGTGTATATATATAAAAGCTTCCCATTTTCCTAATCATTTGACTGTGTTAGGTCACGAATTTCAAATATACACCAGTTGTCGATGGTGCTATAAATTTTCTACGCCTCAACGCTCAAAACTGATAATGCACGATTGATAAAAGCGCGGAACGTTAATTACAAGAAATAATTGTAATTAAACAGTAGCTATATATTGTACGTTCTTCTCGAACAATCCCGCTTTTATATATTATATACACTATCTTTTCTCGTAGCAACGCGTAGATCACGTTGCAGACACAAGTTGGTAAAATATTATAAAATCTTTTAAATTTATGCTAATAAATTCTTAGTTCTAACATTCAAAGAAATAATTGCTAAAAAGATGGAAATTTATATATATATATGTTGAAAGAAGAATCGCTGTGTAAATTCTATGTAAAGTCGATAACATACATATAAGCGGATACTTTTCATTTGTGAAATGAGTGCCGCGTTTATTTTCCTATAGCAAAAGGTTAATGATTGATAAGCATAAATAATGTAAGCTATATAATGAAGCATACACACGAAACTCTTGAAAAAGACAATCTAATTGTGATAAATTCTCTTAACGTTTAAGCTTGGCTCTTACTTCATACTGAACTACATATCTACATAGAAGCGTGTTTTATTTTAACTTAAAAGTTTTCGAGTCATGTTGCACTGTTGCAGCTCGACATTTTCTTTTACACTATATTGCCTGTAAAATTTTCCACTAAGTTTAAATCTAAAATACTTGCTTTCTGTTATTTAAATACTTTAGTTTCAATAATTATTATTATTACAATACACATAGTATTTGATGTTATATTGTACCTATGAATTTTTGCATAATTATATTTTAAACTTTGACGTGATTTTAAGGTGATGTATTATTGCCTTTTTAACCTTCATTACTCTTATAATATATTGTTATTTCCTATATGAGATATAGATAAATAAATATACACTGAGAAAAATGTTATAATACAAATTACTATGTTATACATATAGTAACGTCGGGATAAACTAGGATTATCAAAATTTTTACTATGTTTTATAGCAAAAATTGCTATGTATATAGTAATTTTTATTATAACCTTTTTCTCAGTGTAGAAGTTCATATCTAAATATATGTGAAAAAATAATGATAATACGTACTAATTAAGTAAAGTTAAGTAAATATAACAATTCTAATAATTTCAACACGAGCAATTTCAAAGTATAGAAGGATGTGTGTAGTTAAGAGAATACATTTTTTGTAAACCAAGTCTATTTCTGGGCCAAAAAAGGGTGCAATAAAGTTTATTATTAAAATATATTGTTACAACCATTGTCACCCTGAAGATTATCAAAATACAAACTCTCGAAACCTTGGCGAAAAGTAAATTTTTTCTACTTTGTTCGTTGACATTCACTATCAATACTCTAAATTGTATGATATTATGCCTCACATTCCTCTAACTCGTCTATAAAAAAAAAAACCACCTATTGGTCCCGGTACCCTATACAGTACAATTTAACAAAGCTCAACATCCTATTACAATTATTTCAAGCAATTTTCTAACCCACTATAAAAATATAATCTAGTTCTCCAACGTTCTCCATTATTCTCCACTTCCTAACGCCTCTAACCAACCATTGTACCAATCTTATAGAACCACGGCGCAGCAACAGCAGCCCACTGGCGAATCCCCCGCAAGAATGTTAACAGTCCGAAAATTTCTCCTCTCTTCTTCCTCGTCCTCTGCACAGCTCTAAAACCTCATCTCTCTCTCTCGCTCTCAAAAGAAGGAGTCCCTCTCGTAAAAAAAAAAATAACAACAACGAGCGAACGAGAGCTGACCGAGCAACGCGCGCGCGGCATTCTTCATAAACCATTCGCTCTCTCGCGACCGTAAAAAATGACTCTTCTTCAAATTCCCTCTGTAAAAATCTTCCTCCCTCTCTCTCTCTCTCTCTCTCTTTCTCTCTCTCTCTCTCTCTCTCTTTCACTCTCTCTCTCTCTCTTTCACTCTCTCTCTCTCTCTCTCTCCCACATCCTCCTTCGAAAAACCGTACACCGCATATATATACACACACGAGTCCATCCGCCCGTCCATCCATCCATCCATCCATCCCCCATCTTACCCCACTGTTAAACGTAAATCCCACGCACCTACATACACATACACATCATACATCCTCGAAAAATCAGTGCATCGCAACCTCGGTCCATCCATCGGATTCCCTCTCACTTACACACACATATATACACATATACACACAGTTAATTTATACGCTCTCGCGAGTCTGGGCCTCTTATGCACTATACTATACGCTACATAGCAGCCGATATTTCGGTGCAGCGAGCAAGCGCGCGCACGGCGCAGCATTCCTTGGCAGCAGTCGCCGCCGCCTGACGGTCTGCCGCAGCGGTAGAAGGCCGCACGGCTACTCTCTCTCTCGTCTTGGTCTTGTTCTTCTTCTTCTGCTGTTCTTCTCTCTCTCTCTCTCTCTCTTTCTCTCTTCTGCATCGTCGCGCCTGCGAACACGCCGGATTTCAATGGATCGGCGCGGCGGACGAGGTTGCGGTCGATGTTGCGCGCAGTGGTAGTAGTAGAGAGAGAGAGAGAGAGTGGAATTCGCGATTCGGGGGTGGAGAGAAAGAGGAGGTAGTGGTATAGTGGTAGTGGTGGTAGTAGAGGGGAAGTGCGAATGGAATGCGCATGGTGTGAAATATATGGGGGCCTCCGCGAGAGAGAGAGAGAGAGAGAGAGAGGCGAGGTTGGAGTTTTGAGTTGTGGCGAGGTGCATTGTGATGAGTGTGTGTGTGTGTGTGTGTGGGTTTGAGGATGAAGTTACCGTGTGGTGTGTATAGTTTTATTGTATTGGCCGGTGAACGGGGTTGGAGGTTTGAAGCATATAGGAGAGAGAGTGCGCAAATCGTTTTTGAAGTGTCTGATGAAATTGGATGAGTATTTTTGGTAATCACGTGATGCAATCTAAGATCAGGGTTTTATGTTTCGTTTGTAATTTTTGTTAAGATTTATTGTAGCTTCATTGGATCGAGTTTCAATTTATTAATCATTTTCCACTTATCTTATGTTCATTAAAATTGCTTGTCAATAATAACTAGTAAAGTAGTTATCATTACCATTATTATATACGTATAATCTTTCATACAAATGTTTTATCATTACAATATTATTGATTAATACATATACAAGCTTACGTATATATAATACATATACACCTCAAGTATACCATAATTACGCAACAGCTGGAGGCTGCTTCGTAATAACACAAGTATACATACGCACCTATACTACACGAATCCAAATACTGCGTGCGCGTATATCCGCTCGCGGATTATTACTAAACTACACAAGCTGTAATCCTAATTAATCCTCCTTCCTTCAAACCTTAATTTTTCCTTTTCCTCGTTGTCTCCTTACATCCCTCTCTCTACGTCCCTCCAACCAAGACCATTCACCTTCTCACAAGTACACTTGTACAAACCACCTACGTTTAAATACACTCTCCTCCTCTTCCTCCTCTACCTGTCCAACAACAATCAATACCGTAATCCGATTTGGCTTGCTCGCCCGCTACCCAATTAAACCAATTCATCAAACTCTGCTATACGCGCACGTACCTATATATATATATATATATATATATATATATTCACTATACCTCTAGGGTCCTAAGCCCACTTGAAAATAGTTAATCGATCCTCTAATCGTCCACCCTCGGTGAGGAAACCCTTCCAACTTCGCTGACAACAATAACACGCGCGCTTGTGCTGTACGAAGGTACGGGGTATTATATATATATATATAGCGAAGAAGAAGTATAGAAGAGGGGGGTAAGGGTACGATGGTGAAGTGTGCGTAAGCGGATGAGAGAAGAAGGTTGACATTCTCTTTACCCGATAATAAGCATCTTTTATAGAAGCTACACTCTTATATCGTTCGATTAGAAAGGTGCGATATATAATGTATATCAGCAAAGTTGTCTTGAAAAAATAGCAGTATATATATACATAATACACGAAGCAGAGCGACGTAGGGGAGGTGACCCTGTTTACAGTGGCGGACTAATGCATAGCTGTCGCTGCCACCGCCCGTTCCGTTAATGCAGTTCGTGCAACAAAGTTATTATTGTTTTCACGTTTAATCCGCGCTGATGGGACGAGATATATTCGGAAGTTGCGAATTATCATCGTATGCCTTCACCTCTGGTAGAGCAACTACTACTACTACTACCTACTACTACTCTAGTAAAACGAAGAGAACAAACACAGAGAGTGCGCGCGGGATTTTAAAATTGAATTACCGCGCGTATTACGAAGTTATTCCCTCTCTCCTGTGGATACCTTGAATTCCCACCAAGGAATTTCCTTCGCTCTCTCTCTCTCTCTCTCTCGAGATGTTGCATAGGGAGGGAGGGGGAGAGGCGGAGATTCCCCGCTCTTAATGCATTCGCGGTCGTTCGCGCCATTATGTGAAATTTCTTCGAGAGTTGCGCTGAGATCTGCGCGCGGAGAGAGAGAGAGAAGTCGTTAGGCAGAAAGCTCCGTGAGAGAGAAAGACAGAGAGAGAGAGGAACTAATGAAAACTCTACGATCGCGTCTCGCGACCTAGAAGTGTTTTATGCAGATGTCAACGCAATAAATTACGGCTAATCAGCGGATGGGAGAACGAAAGAGAGAGAGAGAGAGAGAAACCCACAGGAGGACGATATGGCGCAACAATCTGGCAATCGTGTGTGTGTGTCTCTGTATGTATATATACATATATACGTAGGCGCGCGCGAGAATCGTTGTGTTCTCATAACTCAACGCAAACGTGTGCCGTGTACTATATACGTATAGTATATATACATATATATCTCGTTTCCGGTCGACTGCTGACTCACGCATTTTCGCACTTTTTTTTCGCGCCCGAGTTAGCGCGCACGCGCTTCGTGGGTAGTTTTCGGCGCTCTATATTTTTTTTGTTTCCTTTTTTTTCACGTTCGCGCGGTGCGCGTGAAGTACCGCTGCTACTGCTTCTGCGGACGAAACGAATGGGTATAGTTTTGAAATTGAATTCGTGTTCGTTTTTACGTAGTTTTTTTTTTTCTCGTAGCCGGTGTATAGGTGAATTTTATATTGGGAAATCGTTGAAATTTGAAGCTTTATATATGTCGATTGTTAAAGTTGTATATTACATGTGTATAATACAATAAATGATCTAGTAATAAAGTAACGTTGATGAGTACTTTTGTAACATATATTGCGTAAATTTATATGAAACTGCTTTGAAAAGCGGATCTTTTCATAAAAATGTTCCTTCTTACAATCGAAGTACCAACAATATCAATTTCCAAATAAAATTCCCGGTATCATCAGCTTTCCCAAATTAACTTTTATCATGCTTAAAGCAACGTTAAAAGCCACGTGACCGAGAAAAGAAAAAAAAACCAAGTATTTCGCAAGTCACGAAATTCCCGAAAAAACCTTGGCCGCATCCACCCCTCTCTCTTCATCCTCTTTTCAATTCACCTCCTCTTCCTCCTCTCTTCCTCACCTTCCTTTGCAGACTCCAGCCACTTATACTATACTTCCCAGGCGAAAATCACACTTATAATTGGAGAGCGGAACACGACGGGGCGCCGATTCGCGTGCGCCTCCCACATACACACACGCATGCACGTAAACTTGCTCTCTCTCTCTCCCTCTCTCTCCCTCTCGTCACACACGCAGGAATTCCCCCAAAAAGACTCCTCTCCTCTCTCTCTCTCTCTCTCTCTTTCTCTTCTTCTCTGGCACGCGAGGGAGGGAACCCTCTCTCGCTCTCTCTCTTTCTCAAAAAGGAGCAGCAGCAGCAGCAGCGGCCGCAGCAGCTCCGAACCTGTTGTGCCCGGCGCGAACCTGCGTACAGTCCAACCAGAAAGAAATCTCTTACTACCCTCGTTATACCATCGTCATATCCTCTTGTATTATATTGCGATTCTTCGCGCAACAGCATTATTATATATACATATACACACACACAAGCTGGAATTATCATAGCATACCCGTATAACCAATGAATGAGCTTTTTTTTCTTTTATGAACGAGTATCATAGCAATAGCACGTATAACTCAATTATTCTTTGAAAATTTCGGTCGTGGGTACTATGCAGAGGAATTTTACGGCGTCGAGTGAGCGTTTATTGCCCACGAGGCATCAATCATCGAGGTGCAAGAGCTTTTGGACTATGTTATACGAGCCGTCGCCGTCGTTGCGATACTGAAGTGCACGCGCTTTGCAGCAGCCAGCATGACACGCGTGCGCGACGTGTGATGTAATAGTTAACGATGCGAACGACAGTGTCGAAGTGTACGCATGCGCGTATGTATGTATAGGTGTGATGTCGTTCTAGAATTTTAGTGCTGATCTATATACGTATGTATAGATATACGTATATATTCATACTACATTGATTTTGTTAGTGGTGGTGTTTGGGACTAGTGTATACGCGCGTTTTGTTCATTCAAAAATAGAATAGAATATAGCAATCTATATAAGAGTGAATATATATAGCGAACGAAGGAATTTTCTTACTATATCTTTACACAGACTGTACGACCGATTCATCCTTCGTCCTCGGTCCTTCTTCTCTCCCACCTCCTTATAACCATCCTTCGCCGCACACGCGAGTTCTCTCTACTTCTCCTCCCTCTCTCTCTTCTTCTTCTTCCTCGTGCTCGCGAGCACACACGCGCGCGTGCGTGCGTTTTATCTTTGTTTGGCCCGCGGATTCTTTATTTCTTCTCCTCTCTTCATGAATTCCTCCTCCTTCTCTCTTTCTTTTACCGATAAACCGTTGTGTGTAAAATCCAAGCGAACACACAACGACGACGGCGACGAAAATTAGATTCGTCAAAATTACACCACTCGTGCGAATACGTATACACATACACACAGGTTGTAAGTGGAAAATTAGGGGATATTAAGCAGATCGTATTCGCGAAATTGCTATATTTATGGTACGACGCGGCGACAGGAGTAAGAGAGAGAGAGAGAGTTGCGTACACACACACATATATATATACTTGAAGTTGAGTATGTGTATATAGTATCGAGCGATTAGTTAGTTGCTCAATTGACGGCGTGCCACCTGAATATATAGGCGCTTGTCGAACCGGAGGGTGTTTTTATCGTGTACCGATTGCGGTTAATGGACGGATAATGAGAATCGACAGCGTGCGTTTGCGCACAGTGTGTAATTTATCGTTTATGTGTTTGGGTTAGCTGCGTGCACGCGTACGCGCGTGAGTGTCATTTTTCATTTAACCATCGTTTATATGGCTCCAGTGTGTTTGGAAAAATTTTAATGTATCTTTCAGTATATATATATATATATATATATAGTTTGAACAATAATAAAAAGCGTCAATTTGTATCGATTTGAGGAGACGGTGGTATGGTACGTCGGTGATTTTTTGCAATTTAACGCAATCGCAGTGATAATTAAAAATAAACCGGAGGATCAATGGGTAATTGATGCGCGTATCAACATATATATTGCTCGAAACAATCAATTTGTATTGCCGTTGTACAGTTGCTTTCATGAAAGGTTCATCCTTATAATTTAATTCGAGATTGAACGACACGTTTATTATACAGTTTTACGCTATCCATACGATACATCGTGTATTTTTTATATACTTTATATGGAAGCATTTTTTTTTCGGAAAATTCCAACGTTTATATACGCAAATAAAAAAACGCAATTTTCCAAAACTCTCTGTATATACATAAAATCACGTAAACCACCGCGATAGGAAATAAAAACGAAAATCCGCTCAAATTTCGAAATTCTCTCCGATCCTAAAACCCAATTTTTAAGAATCCCTCGCGGCTCTCACCACCCACCCAATCCACCTACAAAAATCGAAACAATCTACCGACCAATCCCGTCGCGTGCAAATCGACCCCCCGAACAAAAAAAAAGGAAAAATCTCACCCGCATACAATCCTATTCCATCTCCACTTTCCAACAAAAAAAAAGAAGAGATATACCCCACTTTCGTTCCAAAAATCCATTACCAAATCGAAAACACTTATACTCCTTCCCTTTCATCGTAGCAAAAAAAAAAAAAAAAAAAAAAAATGATTCCCTCTCGATATATCGACGTACGTATATATATATACGCGTGCGGCGCGCGCATGGAATATGGAACAGCGACCGAGAGATTGCTGTTGCCATGTGACCACTCGCACTGTATACTACATGCTTGCGACGTATACATATATATATGTGCGTGCGGAAATAAGACGCGCGAGCTCGCACATAGTGCGATAAGCTAAGGCATGAGTCTCGCGCTTCTTGTTGCACTTCAGCACAAGTCTGTCGGCAGAATCGTTGCTGCTGCGACTGCTACCGACGAGGCGTGTCTTCCGGGATTTCCATGCGCGATTTATATGCACGCACGCGTGGTTGAATGGAGAGAGAGAGATTGAAATGTTGTTGCGTATGGTGACGTGAGGGTAGATGGATGCGCATTTGATACGCTGTTAATTATTCTTTTCATTATATTATGTAAGTTAGATGTCGAAAATAATTGTATATTACTTATCTTTTATATTTAATTGTCAACAGGATTTATACTGAACGATAAATTAATGTATTTCGGTCAAAGGACAGTGGGAAAAATGTTATACCTGTAAAAAAACAGAGAATAAATGCATTATTTGAAATTAATGTTCCATTGACGATCGAATATTATTTTAATTAAAATGAAATTAAACGTGTGTATATATATATGACGACATTCAATAATAATTCTTAGTCAGGTGAAAAAGCAATATTTTATACACGTGAAAATCCGTTTCGAGACGTGCGCCCGCGCCGGCATCATATTTTAATTTATTTTTCAATTCGTTTTAAGAGTCAGAATTGCCACTTGATTAAAATGCATATTGAAAACGCGCGTTTTGCCGTGGTTATAATATATATGGGTCAAATTAATACTTCATTAAATAATCGTGCGCACGTGGGAAATGAATTTGGCTGAAATTTTGTACA
>JAYJLV010037863.1:0-24823 GCA_036873485.1 Torymus texanus
AAAACCTACCTCGAAACAGCCGGAGTCTAGGGTACTTTTCCCGTTGAAAAACACTCAGAAAAAAATCCGAGTGATTTCACCGGGAATCGAACGAACCCTCGACCCCTTGAGTGACCGAGTTTCCGCTAGTAAGGCCTTAATCAACTGAGCCACGGACCGCTCAATAAGTATGTTTAGATATGACTTCATATATGTACCCTAGCGAAAAAATAGAAATGACAATTGAATAAAACAGTTATTTACTGCAGATGACTGCAGAAAAAGGTCGGAATTGAGACAAAGACAACAGTCATCTGCAGTTTTCTTTAGTTATTTTCAGTTTTTAACTGTTATGTTAAAATTTCAATCGCCAAGATATTAAAAATTCTCATTTTTCTTCATTTTTCTTTAAAATTTTATTCACTTTTTAATAGTTGTAAACTGTTTTGTTCGTTTATTAAGAGTTAATATCAGTTTTCTTCAGTTATTAACTGTTATGTTCAATTATCGAATTAAATTATATATAGCAAAATTTTCCATTTTTTTCCATCATCCAAGAAAAATAAAATTTTCTCAAATTATTCATCTAGCGTTTTGAGATACTTATACTGGTGATAATAGTTTAACGACCTAATATAATCTCAAAAAGTATATAACAAAAAGTTCACATCACTGTTGTTATAGATGTTAGGTTCTTTGTGTAAGTGTCCCAGCTAAAAATGTTGTTTTAGTAAATGAATTTCGCAGTTAATCAGCCATGTTTAAAGTATTGCCAAAATTTATTCAAATAATGCACATTCATCTACTAAACGCGATTTTCTTTATTTTGGCAAGTAGAATATGTAGAATTTATAATTAATTGAAATATTTTAGAGGTATTTTTTTTTAAATCAATATAACTAAAATCTGTTTAATTTTTCTAAAACTCAGTTTCCTTTGCTTTTTGAGCTGTATATATTCTTAAAGAATAGGCACACACTTTTACCATAAAGTACTGAAAAAAGTAAGAGTTAAAGATCATTTAGTTACATTTTTAAAGTAATCGAAGTCAAGGTATTTATGTAATAGCCATATGAATGATTAATTTTTGTAAAGTTCGCATGGGTATTATTAGGATATTAGCACTTCTGGGATATACAATGCCTTTACAATTACTCATGAATGGCTTCACAAAAAAGTTGAGGGTTACTGAAGACTCAACTCAAAACTAGGCTCTTGTACGAAGCTCATTAGGCCCTTCATTTGTAAAATATAGCCTAGTTTCATAAAAGTTAAATGTACGCGAGAATTACTCATATATACATACACTGGTCAAAGGGTTAATCGAAGAGCCTACACGACACATCACCTCCTGGTATATAGCCAATGTCGGCTACTCCCCTCCGCACTCCACATTCCTATCCATACGGCGAACGCATGTGATTGGCTGACAGGTGAACGGGCGCACACGTTCGTTCGCGGCTTACACGCAGATGAAAGACCAGCCTAAGAGAAAGAGAGAAAGAAAAAGGGAGCCGCGCGCACGTCGCCATTGTTTCGTCGTTCGCTCGGTCCCTCGAGGCTTAAGTGACTGCCTCTTTCACGTAATGATAGGCCGGCGGCTATATAGGCTACCGGACCTGCGGACTCACCTCGACGAGTATATATAATCGTTCCTGACTTCTGTGATCTCTCACTCTCTTAAAAGTAATTTTGGCCAATCACGTTTTTTTTCAGTATAGGTATATGTATAAAAAAAAACATAGCTGTGCGTCGATTGGGTCGATTTTCGTGTATATACATACACATAAGGTTATAGAGATGATGGTTATTAGCGAAGGGACAGGAAATTCGTTTCCTGTTGTGAGACGGAGAGAGAAATCTTTGATTGGGATGAAAAGTGAATTTTTCGAAAGTTATCGAGACATATACTCGACGGTATTTATTTATAATTTATAGTCGTTCCGGAAGCTCAGTTTTTTTTCTTCTTCTTTTGTTCGTGCGGAGTCGAATTAATTTTGGTACATAGGTTGTCATTAAAGTTCGTTATGTGGTTCTTATTGGGTTTGAATTGATCGGTAATACGGTAGGAGAACGAGGTGGCAAATAATGCGATGGAATTACTATTATTCGTACTGAATTGGAGATTATGACGATTCGGATGTAAGAGCATATGGTAAAGGTTAATGCGTACGGTAGTAACAATTTTTGTAGTATGATGACGAGAAAGTTCGAAATTACAGCGATGTGGATTATCCTCGTGACGTTTTTATAGTTTTTTTCTCTGGTTTGGGTAAAGGTTGATTGAAACGTACAATATTTTTTTTGTAACTTGCTTTTAAAGTGAACTGAGGACTACTGGACACACACACAGTTACAAACTAAAAGTGCTTTCATTGCGTGGTGTTTCTATGCGCTTTTGTATAGTTTAAAAACCAACAGGAAGAGATTAGTTTTTCATTTTTTTGCAGAATAATAACGTGTACATATATTTTAAATTAAAAAACAGCAAATTACATAAAAAATAGTTTAACAAATAACAAATTTGTATTTCAAATCGCGACAGTTATTCTATTTTACACTTTTACATACATCCTCACTTTTACTACCAATAATTTCTCTCGTATATTCTATTAAACTAAATGTCTATTTCCAAATAAATTTTTACTATTCTCATATCACCACCACTCACAAGTACAAAAACGTCCTCTGAAAGAATAAAAAAAAAAATCCGAGCGACGCACTCTTCTCTCTCTCTCTCTCTCTCTCTCTTTTGCGAGGACAATTACTCCCTGTCGCCCGGTTATTATTCTATATCGCGACAGAGAGTCGAAAGCTTTTAGCCGTTCCCACTCTCTCTCTTACGCTCGCGCGCTAAAAGTCCTGCCTGCCGATTTCGCCTTTCACGCGCTGCGAGGGGGTTTCGACGCGCGCAGAGAGTGAGAGAGAGAATGAGAGATAAAAAAAAGCGAGAGAGCCAACGGCGTCGATCATCGGCGAATGACGGAAGTGACGCGAATCGAATGAATGACGGAACGAGACACGCGCGCGCGTGTGCGCTTTTTAAAAAAAATCGTACGTATATTGTATATATATCTGTAGTCCCCTATTTTTAATGGAGATCGCTGTGTTTTTTTTTATTTCTGAAAAATTTAGGCAGTTGCACGTGTGTGTATATCGGGGAATTGGTGCAGTGTAATGCGCAGTGAAGTGGAAAAACTAGGTGAAAATTTGATATTTCCGTGATGGTTTTTGGAAGGGCGAATGATTAACGGTCGCGCAGTCGTGGTTGGAACTGTTCTGTGCTAAATCAGTTATTGTATATGATTTTATATAGGAAATTGTCTTTTTTAAATTCAAAAACTGGCTAGTAATGACAAGAATGGTTAATCTTATAAAATAATTATAAAACCTTTTTTTCCCCTCAGAAGAACCATTTAATCTCAATAATTATCTACAAAGTATAACAGGAAAAATTAAAATACCCACGAGACCAGAAATTTACAAAAAAAATATAATAAACCATCCAGAACCTCAATTATATACTGTACTAAAAAAATTCCATTTCCAAACGCCGAACAAAAAATTATCAATCCAACAACGTATATTTACAATCCTCGAATATATACACGAGTGATCCAACAAATCCACACCGAAACCAAACTACGATACACCGTTGACTAATCAAACATCCCAAACCCAGCACGTGAAAATACAAACGCATACCTTCGCCTCTCTCTCTCTCTCGCTTTTTCTCTCCCGCGCAAAATCCTATTGCGTTAATTCGAAACGCGCGTTCTTTGCTTTGTACCTGCTTTCTAGCGTATACGCACATATATATATATACATCTAAAAAGACGTCTTATATATATACGCGACCGACAAAGGGACAACGCTGCTATATGGACATTCGGGCAAAAAGAAACAAATGTTTACGCGCGGCTCAGTGTCAATATTGTGTGAGAGAGAGAGAGAGAGAGAGAGAGAGAGAGAGAGAGAGAGAAAGAGAGGCACCCGAAAAACGTTGACTTGACTTCGAAGCCGCTGGACATTACGATGCTTGCTTTGCTCTCGTCGTGGGCGGCGTGTCTGTGTGTTTTTCTTTTGGGTATACGTGGTGCACGGGTGCAGCGATTTTTTTTCAACCCTTTCTTGGTAGATGGTTAGATTGTCCACTGTAGTTTCGTAAGTGTGCTGGAGTCGCTGAGAGTGTTGCGAAGTTTGTGCGAATTTGGTGGGCATGGAAAGTACGTAAGTAGGAAATATGGTGGATTTATTCGAATAATGTAAGAATAGTGCTGTTGATGAAGAATTGAGGTTTGTGAGTCTGGAAAGTTGTTGTAAAATGTATCGAACCACATTTAATGAACTGATTCTAGGCGTTTAGGATCCGGTAGCACTTGAGGTATGCATCAGAAATTATAGAACGAAAGGTCCTGGGAATATCTTTGAAAGATATCCATTTTAAGTATATGATAAAACGTTTTTCATACTCTTAGTAAGCATTATAAATTTGTTATCGATGCTTTACAGTTATGGTTATATTACAATTTAATCCCATCCAAAAGTGTAATTTTACACCGTTAATACAACTTTGATAAATCAACTCGTTGATCCGTTGAAAATATTTGTCTGATAAAATAAACTAGAAAAAAATTTTCAAAAATCACATATTCATTATTATTGTCGCACAGAAAATCAATCTTTCAAATATAACTTTTTGTTTACATTGTTAACATATGTATATATACACATACACACACACACACACGTTGTAAAATAAAATACTCAGCTAATCCCAAGTTTTGCTCTGACGTTCAACTTATCCCCAGTCTTCCCTACATAAACACAATTCCACCACCACACACTAGTCGACTTAAAAAAATCATCTTCCTCTTCTTCGACTCCCCACCTTAAAACCTTCAACCCCGTTAATACACCCACACTGTGTACTATACGTATATATAAACCCGCCTGACGCACATTAGCATCGCGTGACGATGGCACGCGACTCGCCCCCGCGTACGCGCGGTGGTCACTTAGTCAACGGCGCACATCACGCGATGCGGCATATAATTGAACGCGCACCTCTGTTTGAATTATTAGCCGTGCACGTATATATACATACATATAGAGCGAGTAAAAGAGCATAATCATAGGTGATGGGAAAGGATTTGTATAGATGCGTTATATACAGTATACGAGGAAAGACACCGGTATAATTTTTTTACCAGGGCGTATGGTTATATTATTATATATTCTATAGAATCATCTGAGGAATTCAATAGCATGTACACACACATATATAATATAGCACGCGGAAATTGCCGATATCCCGATGACTACTGTATATCGCGTCCTCGGATCTCTTATCAGATACCGCACAGCGCGCAAATTACGGGCAAGGACAGAACCCACGTCAGTCGTGTATAAGAGAAAAGAAAAAAAAGATCAATAAATCATGCGTATATAATGTATACGTACACACAGAAAAAAAAACTCGCAATCCATCGTGTATCTATAATATTCAAAGTCTTCATCTCACGTGATTATATATAATATATGTATATATACTTTGGTCTCTATATCAAAACAGGTATACGTATACGACGGACAAAGCTTCGGACCAACAATATATACACATACACGTATACATACAGAGACACATAGAAACCAAACTGACCATGCGACTTTATACACTATACACGAGATAAACGCGGCCATATATATATATTACGCGGGGGGCGCACACGCGCGCCATATGCTAGCCCAGCTGCCGTGTCGCACACGCGTACGTATATATACCTACTCTCTCTACTCTAGTATATAGCATATATATATATACACACACACGGATATAGGATGAAGCGACTATACTACTCGCTTGTCGTCTAATTTCGGAACCAAGGAAGTAAGTACGTCTAGAAACACGGGGCACACGCGTCTTTGGAGTTTTATTATATGCGCGTGGTGCATGAGTCGCTTGATGAATAGAGTGGCTAAGCCTGCAGCAGTTATAGTGAAGTGTGATATATGCAAGTGTGTGGTGATATATTTATATGGATAGGAGGGAGGGGTTAAGATGAAGCATTTTTTTTTCTTGGTTTTAATTGTTTGATATGTGTGTAACGCGTAGGATAAAGTTTTTGTATGCGGGAATGGTTTATAGTAAAAGCATTTTTATGGTGACCGGCCTGGTATACATGTAATGTATAGAGTTTTGGAAATAAACTGGTTAAAAACTTGGTTGGAGAATTGTTAAATCTATTTATTGAGCGCAGATTTATACTCAATCATCAGCGAAAAAGCACTATGAATTTTTTATACAATAAATTATAGCTTCATAAATTGTTATACACATAGCTTCTCCAGGATCGAGATTAATTGATTTCGAATGTTAATATTTTATTTATATTAATTATTGTTATTATCGACAGACAATAATAAAACTTCACTTTGCCACCGATGTTTTAATGTAGATCGATAAAAATTCGCTTTACACGACGCTCATTAAATATGTCGTTTGATTGTTCTCCATTATATAACTGTCACTTAGCCAAACCACATCATAACCATTAACACGCCGTTACGTTACCATATATCCAGCCGTTTAATAAAACAAACCATATACAAATGAAACAAATTACTAATCAATGCATACCGCAGAAAAACCAGGTATACACACGTGGACACTAATCTTAAAACCAACACCACCGTGCTGACGTGTACGCATTTTCAGTTCCCACCCTTCTAATCCAAATACACACCTACCCGCAGCTATACGGTCCCATATATATATATACACACACACTTGTTTGATCACTCATTTACCGGCGATAAACGTAGGTGTGAGAACCACGTCGAAACCGAATGTACCCCTATATCTATATACAGGTGTAAATACATTATACATACATATATATATACAAGACACGCGGCTTTGTTATCGCTAATCATCGTTTACGTATAATGCATATAAAACATATAGGAACCTCGATTGATTGCCGTTCCCATGAAATAAAAGAGTCAAACGGCTATGCGATGATGATGATTCGCGGTTACGGTCTATATATATACGCAAACTCTCTGTCAAAACAACGGCACGCGTCGTGTGTTAGATAAAAGACGGCGTGTATGGAAAATGACGACACGTGCGGTTGTGATGTGTTTGTGTGTATATATGTGTGCCTTTCATTATCGGGATGTGCCGTGTCCGTTTGGCTTTTGTGACGTGCGAGGCTTTTTATCGCGATTCGAAGAGAAGTATAGTATGGAGAGTGGAACGCAACTGTCGTTGTTTGTAATCACGCGAGACGAGTATTACTATGTTTGATGGGGAAGATGAAGAAGGATATGAAGAGGTCGGAAGGATGGGAAATTGTGTGGACTTTTTTTTTATGGAGGGTTGCGATTTTGGATGGAGTTTTGTTTAAGAAAGTGCTGGGGTTTGTGTACTTTATGTTGTACTTGGCGAAGTTTCGTGATAGAAATTGATTGAAATTCGTTTTTATAGTCGGATTTAGAAAATAGGATCTTGTAGGATCTTGTAGCAATAATAAGTGATACTAAATTTAATAATATATGTATTAAGTTAATTAATATAGTATATTCGTATTCTATAATATAGAGTTACAAAGAGTACAGAGTAATTTTTCAGTGTACGGTTGTATTCGGAGATCCAATGCTTCGACGTAGTCAAAGAAATATTCACCATTTTCTACCATTTAAAAATTTAAAAATATTGAATTTTTTAATTTTTTAGTTTTGACGAAATTTCAATACTTTGTCAATCTTGAAACTAAATGCCAGTTTCTTTTTTTCTAACTCTACCATGGTATTTATGATAATTTGAAATAATTGCATTTGCATCAAAAGTAATCTGTGTTACGTTTACTATGTGTAATCACACTTTTCACATTTCTGCTATGAGCAAGAACTGAATAGGAAAGTCTAATTAGATCGTTTCTATACTTCCTATTACCAACTTTATTACCAAATATTTCACACACCATCTTCAAACATTGATATATATATATATATATATATATATATATATCACTGAAAATTCTAAGTTATAAAATTATAGCACTGAAAAATTATAATTCAAATTTTCCATATACCGACTTCATCTCTATAAAAGCTATTTCGTTAAAAAGGCACACCATAACACATATCCACTCACATACACATACAATTCATACTACGAATAAATAAAACCAAACTACAAAAAAAAACCCCATACATACAAACGTACACGACCCGATCTTCAAAAGCAAAAAGCCTCCCTTTCACACTATACACTCCGAGCCGCCTATAATAGCCATACGGCCTTTCATCAACGCGACTATATATATATAACTACAGTCGGGGAATTAATTACAATCGCGATCGAACGTTACACACACACACGCACTTATACAGATAGAGAACCGAATCAAATAAAAGAGCAGCACACCGCACAAGGATATACACGACAATAATCGCGGACGCGACTCATTGTCCCTTCGCACCCGCCCTCTTCGCTTTGACATCAGATATGGAGGCGCGCGCGCGCGTGCGTTGCACTCGGGCGCAATAAAAGCTATCGATAAGAATCTGCGTGTCGATCGCGTTGTACGAGCGTATACAAAAGATAGAAACGTACCGCCGTGGCTAATTTCACGGCCGGTCATTATTGTTACGCAAGGCGCCGCCGCCTGTGCGTAATTATATATGCGTGATGGACTGTACATGGATGACGCTCGTTGACTCTTTGGTGTGTGGAATATTAGCGTGTGGTTGTGTATGCATGTGTGCATAAGTGAGATCGGTTGATATATAGGGTGGGTGAAGGATGAAAATTTATGGTGGAAATGGGAAAATAGAAAAAATTGTTTTCGTCGTTGGGGTGAAGATAGATTCGATTTTTAAAAGAAGAATGTGACAGTTTGAATTTTTAACAAAAGTTATTGGTTCCATTCGGTTTTCTGGAAAGTATCAGAAATGCCGATCACGTATTCGGCTCGAACTTTGTGACATGGTTTTGAACTTAGAAAATACAATATTAAACTGTAACGAATACAAAAAACGCATTTTCTATATAGACATTGTTAGCATTATTTATTTATTTGAAATGAAACTTGGACACAGGCTCATCTTTAACATTAATTTTAATGTTTAACCTTCGAAAGTCTTAAATCAAATTGAAAAAATTGAAACTAGAGAAAACTAGTTTTCATTACTTTTTTTGAGATATTAAAAAATAAAGATTCATTATAACGATATATACAATTATACAATAGTAAAAATTCGCATAACAATTTTATACGTATTTTGGTGAATCAGAAAGCATATCTCAAAGTTTCAACTGAATCTTTGAACCAGATCTTTAACACTTTCCTAAATCAGTACAATGCACTCACTAAAACCCAATACGACAATCATAAAAAGTACATAAATGTAAAAAAATGTAACCAAAACTGTACTCTATCTCCAAATCATCCCTATAAACTTCTCAACTCATCGATACAACCTTAATACTCCCACGCATCAACAACGTCATCGTCGTCGGGGTATACCAGAGAACATAAATATTTTCCGGAACAATGGAAACGGGTATATAGTATCGCGTAGCGGAAGTCCCGAACGTCGCACTTCCGGGCACGCGCCATAGCCGCAATTAATTCATTACCGCCGTACGCGTACTTTTGTCCTTCGTCCCCTCGGTATACGCGTGGGTGTGTGAGAAAGTTTCGCGAGAACCTTCGAAAGTTTAGAATCGGTTGGAGCTTCCCAGACGTACTTACACCCCCGTTGATGGATGGATGGATGGATGGATGATGGCTTTGTTCTTGAATCGATGGATTTTTGGTTTGCGTACGTGCATGTAAGGTTGAAGAGAATAGACTTTGTTCGCGAGTGGAAGGATATTATAAAGTTTTATAGTTTTCAGGGGTTAATGTTGGAGTGTTTGTACGTTTGAGTAGGATTCAATCGTTATTTAGAATACGACAAATGATAGTGAAGAAATTTCGTGATATGTCATGTTATTAGACAGAACGATGAAAAAATAGTTGTGCTTATACGCTACAAAAAAAAAAATTTTTCAACTCCATTATATGCCGTACATGAACAAATACTCATCTGTAGATCGAATGATGAAATAATAAAATTCGTGTTTTTAGGACGTGATTGGCCTCACCACCTTTCCCAATGAGCAAAGAAAAGAGTTTCGTAAAACTTTGTATACTTATATCTATAGAAGCTACATGCAATATCTATAGTACAGCAATTGAAAAACTATGATTTCAATCTCGCAATCATTACGCCAACAACCACTTTGTAACTTTTCCAATAAAAAAACTTCTGATAAAAACAACTGTACACGGTTACATATACACATCAACGTTTTATGCATACTTAAAATTTCAATAATATCCAGTATACACATACCTTCAATCAAACCATTAAACCATTCCGCATCAAACCTCCACCCCCTCACTACATCACCATCATCATTGTACCGCAAAGTGTGACCATCGCTCGCGGCATCATTCCATGATCCTACTCCCTTCCTTATTTCCTCTTCCCTTCACAACTCTACATCGACTTTTGGACAAAAGTCGCAAGGCAATGTTGCAGACACGTGCGCTAGCGTTCGAATTCATTGCCTTTTTACTACGGCACGTGACCTCCAATCAGCCGCTATTGCACTCGGGAGAAAATAAAAGGCACATGCACGTTAAAATCCCGCGGGAACGAAAGTATATCATATATATATATACACGCATGTCAAGCTCGTTTTTCAGTATATGGTTCAGGTGCGTCCAATTGGCTATATATATGTGGTTGAGAGATGAGGGAATTATCGTTATTGCGACGAACGCTAGTGAGAAATTGATTAGATTGTGGGTATGCGTAGGGTGCGTTATTGTTGTTCGAGTGCGGGATTAGATGTCAAGAGATGATGGGTGTTGGATAGAGATGGTTTGGGTTAGGGTGGTTGTTGTTTTGTTTTTTTAGTTTTGATGGATTTTTTTTTGTTCTGGAGGTGTGGAGTTTCCACACTTTTCTGCGTTTATATGTAAATTATGAACAGGATATTTTTGTCTATAATACGACAAAGAATTAAGGGAACCAACTTGCCATAATATAAGATGCTGTTTCATTTTATTATATATTTTCTGCAACATACTTCTTCATTTTCACTCATCCTGCATTCCTATAAGACCTTAACAACCTCTACTTCCAAAAACCCATTAAAAATTATCGGCAACATTATATTTAAACAGTAAACCAATGAACCCACACGCACTCTCCCCACCCATACTCATCAAAATCACTCGACAATTCTTTCCAAAAAATCATCTATGATTCTCGCACATACACACACACCAATACACACCGCAAAAACCCGGACCACTGTATACCACATTGACACTATTATATACTGCATACGTTCGGCCAAAACCCCCACGGTGTATAATATAATACAGAGAGTCGAGGCGGACAAATGACGCGTGCCGCGATTCGGTGTTGCGGCACGCGACGTCTAATTGACGGCTGCCGTGACGTCACACACGCGTACTCACGTGCCACATGCGAGTATATTTTCGTTGCCCTCGCTCACATACTCGCTTATATACTTTCACGCGTATTGTATATATACATATTGACGTGCGCGCCTTTTTTTTATTTTTAAGCTTTTCGCGGATTGACGCGTATACGCATGTATGTGTATTTGTTTGGTAGACAGGCGTTCGCTTATAGAGATTTCTTTTTTTTAAAGAGTGAAGCGAGACATTTTATATACTGTGAGAGACGTGTGAGATGATGTTGAGGAAACGCGGTTGATGAGTTGATTTTTCCGGGTTTGATTGTAATTTGTGTGTAGAGTGAAATTTATGAGTATAAACATTAATGTGATGAAGATCGAAATGCCATCGGTGTTAAAAAATTGTTAGTTTTTTTTTTTATTAAAAATACGAAAAACCAGATTCTAATATACAACATTAATGCAAAATGTAATCAACAAAATGAAAAAATAAATTTTATATTGAAAAGATAGTATTATCAATAGCATAAATCCTTAACCAATAACACAAAAAAATTATATCATATACATTTCCATTTTACCTCACTAATATTTTATTAATTTACCCGTATACGCATCAAGGCAAATCATTTCAGCGCGCCTTGCAACCACAAAAAAACGTATATATAACGAAAACCCGCTTACGCATCAAAAATCTCACCGCCCCCTATAACCATATAATACACCACAGCCACCCGCAATTCTCACGGTATATGTATACCCATCTATAAGCGTACGCGCATCATCGTCATTAATAAATCGACGGAAGAAGCATCATGCCGTAAAGAATATGGCTAATAAAAGGATCCGGGGTCTCTTGCTATATATCTCCCCTTGCGGAAGTATATTACCCAAAAAATATTCTCTCTCTCTCTCTCTCTCTTTCTACGCTTGAATAATTAGCCTCTACGCCCAGCATCATCAATATTTTCATTGCGGCCATCCGCATATATATATTCATTGTCTCTTCGACGCTATATACGACACGTGCCTCAACGTACGGGAAGTATTAGCACGGCGGTGCTTTTTTACGAGTATATATATACGCGCGTGCCTGAGATTAATGGAGTGTCTCCGGACCACCGCCTTGGTATATAGTATTGAAAGAGAGAGAGAGAGAGAGAGAGAGTCTCGGATGGGCGCAGATTCGATGATCGATGGTTTTAATGGGATGTGTATAGGATATATACATATATATATATATGTGCGCTGGGTATAAATTGTTTCCCGGAAAATAAGCGACGAAGGTTTTGCGAAAGAGGGGATTGCTGAGTGGTCTGTATATAGTGGTTTTGTATATATATAACTGGTAGAAAAGTGCACTGAAGTTATGGAATAGGATATGGATGAAATTTGTATGGAATAGATGTGCGGTTGTATATATAGGAAAGCAGAAAATTAGGATGATATGCGGCTTCTTTTGAGATCGTTCGGTTATTGAATGTAAATGAAGAGTGAAATGATGTATGCATATATACAAAAATACTCACGTTTGAGTATTGAGGTGGAATTTAGGAAAATATATGAATAGATTACAAATCTCTGTCTAATGCTTTTTCCTTTTATTTTTTATCAGAATGGTAAACCAGGTTATTTGAAAATCTTTACCTACCTCAAAATATAAAAAAAGAACAATAGTATTGAAAATTCGCTGTATTTTTGCTAAAAATATATAACCGAGCTTTTTACATATACCATCCAACCAATATAATCTATTACTTCTATAACCTCAGAAATCAAAAGATTTTGTTCCATTCAAACCCAATTTTCAAGTATATATAAGTATAAAAATTTCAAACAACCATTCGCCTAACAACCCACCACCAAAATTACGTAACTACACAATAGCATTAGAAGATATCCAGTTACCTCCGCACTCTAGCCTTTAATTTTTAACCCGCCCCATCGCTGTAAACCACTCGCACACGCAGTAAGCCTCCCCGAACGGTACCAAAAAAGAACAAAAAAAAAAAGGATGAACCTCGTCGGAAACTTTACGAAAGTGCACGCTCATCGGAAGAAACTTTCCCATGCATTATATATACGTATGCAGAGGGAACATGATCTGTGTTATGCTACTGCAAGCGCACTGTAATGTCGCGTTATTACTCTACCCATACATACATACTCCCCCGCGAAAACACTTTCCCACAGAAAGGGCGTATGTATGTATATGGGTGGATGTGAAATTGAGAACTGACGCGTGCCACACACGTGAAATTGAGCGCGATCGGTGAGTATATACGCGTTGTGTTGCTGATGATGAAATTAGCGAGTGTAAAGTATACGATGATGTGTATAATGTGCGAGATGCATGGTGTATAGGTTTGAAAAGGGATAAGGTGGTGATGTAGTGGGGAAAAATGTTGAGTCGTGTATATATATACAGTTATCATATATAGGCAAAGTACTAAAAAGTTTTTATATGTTTTTTTTAGTTTCAGTTGCGACTACCGCTTGTTTGTTGTAATACCGAAAAAAGTGCAGGTACACGCGTAAAGGTACACGGAGACGCGAAAGTGCAAACATATATAAAAGTGTATATATGTTTTCAAATAAAAATGCAGTCGGACATAAAAGTGTATGGAAATGTAAGTTTATTGGTATGTCAAACCATATATATGACTGTTATTTATAATCATATGTATACAATAATGGAGATTTCAGTTATAAAAAAAATGATAATTGTGATAAATGAGAAAAAAAATGTTTATTTTTAAAAAAATTACGCAATGTACTATAGTGTTTCTATTATGTAAATTTGAAATATTATAATATTCAATAAAATAATTCATAAGATATGAATCTTTCAATATGATCTTGATATTATATTGATTATTAAATTTTAATATAATATTAAAGATAAATGAAAAAATATATAATTAGCATCATTGTTAAAATTATCTTTACCATATTTACCATACAGTATAGTTCCCATCATCTCCACAGTCACACATATTCTCTAACAATAATGCACCGAGGCCGAATCTCTCGACAAACAACAAACAACCTCGCAAAGCCGCACTCCATTAGTCCAGAACATATACATACAGACAGAAGCTGCTGGTTGATTCATCCGGAGCGACTTTTTTTTTATAAAAATAGAAATAATAATACACGATTGGAAAATTAGTCATTCGTTTGTTGTCTATCCTGTGATAGACGTATACGCATGGGAGTCTAGAGGTATAATACGTTTGTGTATATAAAAAAAGAGGACAATGCGTACACTGGTGATGATCGTCATTACCATGTTTTCTTGTTAGGCGAAACGAATTCGGTAGCCGAAGCGTAGCACATGGCGTGGTGATCGGGGCACATGCGTTATAATATAACTATACGATACGCTTGATTTTACGACAAATTAGTGATAAATGAGATGCGAGTGTGTATAATATGTGGGGGTATAGGTGAGAAGGAAACGAGATGATAATTTGAATGTAACTTGGTATACCGTCTTAATTTGACGTGTTGAAAATACAATTATTCAGTGTAGCGAGGTATAAGTATAATATGGATACAGACAAATGCACTTTTGTTGTTGGTCGTAGGAAGGTTTACAGAATCCCATTTAGTATATATATATATAAAGACATTTGACGTAAAGTATATATAACATGCTTTTAATCAAAAGAACGTCTCGTTTAGACCCATTTATAGCAACAAATGTAACAATAAATTAAACTACACCTTGCAACCAAATTACCATTCCACTTATAAAGCCTCACCGACCTCATCTCCTATCACACACACAACACATACTATACGTCCTCTCTCCCTTATCTACACCTCGCATCAGCGTCACCCACCTCTCGCTCATTAACCGCCCCTCTCTCACTCGCATTCCTCTCAACCTATACACCTCCTCATCATCATCATCCTCCTCCTACTCCTTCTCTTCCTCCACCTCTTGGAACACGCTCACAGCGTGTAATAATCGTGTCAGAAGCCATCGCTACACGAACAGGCAGAGGAAGGAGGTGGAGTAGTATATATAGTGTGTGTGTGTGAGGTAGCAAGAGCCGAAGGAATTAGCTGAGACCGTGCGTTCTCCGATGTGAGATAACACTCGGAGAGCCATCGGCATGACGATGACGCGGCGTTGATGCAGATCCGCGATATATACTACTGTTGTAGACGTGTATATACATATATATCTGCGGGGAATTCCAACAACTAGGCTGCGCTGCGGCTACGGTAGCTTTCATCTTTTACCGTATAAGTGTATATATATATAGGTACACTCTATATAATTGTCGCGAGGAGGGGTACGTATATATATGTTATGTACGTCAGTGTCATCTGTTGTATAGGGTGGTACCCGAGGTATTGTTATATATACGCGTGCGCGGTACTCGAGAAGAGGATGATGATGATTGCTGTACGTATATATAGAGGCTGTAAGAGAACAGCGAGGTGTAGAGATGTAAAGAATGTATATTTTCGTTCCGAGTGATTACACCTACCGTGATGCGGATTTCTTCTTGAAGTGTGGGGATGTATTGACGAGGTTGAAGGAGGATTCAAATTTCGCGCGGATGATTGTGACTATGACAATAGATTCGGTCAGCTGGAAATAATACGTAGAAATACTTGATTTCTTTTTTTTTGTAGGTGGAGGTGGTGAGGGTAGTGGTGAGGTTTTTTTATATAGTGTTGGTTGGTTTGCGTATGAGAGGTAAATACAACATTTTTCGATGTATATACTTGTAAGCGACGACTCAAGTTTATATATATGCATCTATTTATATAGGAAGTGAGAACAAGTTTTTAATCTAAATAATATTTGTTTATATAAATACAAGATATGGCGAATTCATCGATGAAACCCTTCAACTATTATCTACATCGACACTCTCGCATATAAACAAATTAAAAAATATAGTTTGAATTTTCATTACAGAAAAAATTTCGGATACGACTTTTAATTTCCTAATCCACCTCGTTTGTTATTTATATATACCCCCATGTATATAACCTACCATATCTACCATATATAAACTAATTGCCGATCAATTACCCAGAGTAGTACACACACCTCTCACAGCACGACAGTTGGTACCGATCTACCGCTCGATATACACGTATATATAATACGTATAAGGATCAAGTGCAGCGTACTCTTTCATTCCCTATACGTATATAATACATACACCCGAAACTGAACAATCACCACAGCGTTGCTCTACAATACGCATCCGGCTAATAGATTTCTTATCTCCTCCTCCTTCTCTCTCTCTCTCTCTCTCTTTTGCAAAGTGCACGCGATATCCATCGGACGACACCTGCGCACTTGTAACAAAGTCGCGGCTGATTAAATCCCGATCTGCTTTTCTCTTCCCCCACATACATACACGCGTGTCACTATACTCGACATTTGGTGTCGTTGTCGTTGTCGCTTGCTTGCTTGCTTTCATCTCTCTTGCGTATACACGTATACGTATATATATACATGCTGCTGCTGCTATTGCTACTGCTACCACCCCTCTAATGCTGATTTAATCAGAATCACAGCCGCCTTCCCCCCCCCCCTTGAGATACACTATATGTATATCGACGACAGACGGAGAGAGTAGGTGCAGCGTAAGGATGCAAATGGCGCGTGTACGACGACGACGACAATCGATTCGCATTACAGTCCCCTGATGCTTCTACCGATTATTGCCTGCATCTCTTTTTTTTTCCTTCTCTCCCGTATAGTTGTATAGGTCCGATTGGCCATGTTTTTGAATTTCATGAGCGAGTGATTATTGCCTATAGGGGGAGGGAGTACAGAGCTGATTAGGCGCGAGTGCACGAGTGTACTCGATTCGATGGATTTATAGCTTTAGGAGGTGGATTAGTTTTATGCGTGTGTATATATGCATGCGTGTTGTTATATTCGTTCTGCGAGTGCACGCGGTGATTGGGAAATTTATTGGTACGATATGATTATGATTGTAGTGTAGTATAGGACACGGGGTTGCGTTTTTCATCGGATTATATATATTATTATTATTTGGGAGCGTGTAGAATTCGATTATTTATAGATATAAATGTGGATTGTTGAATTAGCGACGAGGTGTTGTTATTATTAGTGGAATGGTGATTGGGTTTGAGTGTACGTATATATATAGAAGCGAGATGTTGTGTATAGGTTGGAAGCTTCGTTGGGTTATTATTGGTAATAAGGTTTGCTGTAATGTCCTACGGAGTATAATGTGGTTTGTAAGGAGGATTGGTTTAGGAGTAAAAGTTTCCGTGTGGTTCTGAGGATATTGTGATGATAATTGTTATATAACAAATAAACCTAAATAATAATAATTATTGATGTAATATAGTTGTTTATCTCTCAATTATTCTAATCGTTGAGAACGTGTTGACACTGTTATTATTAAAAAACATTTCTTCATAATCTAAAAAAAACCCTCTTAATATAACATGACGACTGTTCGCTATACCTATTCCACTAATAAAAAAAAAAAAAAATCTTACCCCCGAAACCAATTTTTACCTAAACCCAAAAACAACCACGCGCGCACGCAGCGAGACACTCTTTAATCACAACCACACACTATACTACTCATGACCGCTAAGAATGATCCTCATCCCCTTACATACCATCCGCTTCTCCACGTATACATATATATGCATAATCCACCCGGAAAAAGCAATCTCTCTCTCTCTCTCTCTCTCTCTCCCTAAATCCAAAAACCAAACTGACTCGTAGCGTTACATCCATCAATATCCATAACCTTCTCCATACACACACATACATACGTACCACGTAAGCGAGACGAAATCTCTTGGAAACACGAGAGAGTAAAGGGGGAGGGGGGCACACCCTTCGGCCATATGGCTGATATACACAGCGATTATTACATTACGTATGTAGGCTCGGAAATAATATAACCCTATATAGCCATACATATATATAGAGAGAGAAGGGGGGCACGTTGCGCTTTTGCGATGTATAGGCAAATTGAATTCATTATCGCGCGCGTTTGGAGTAGAGAACCCGCGGATAACTCGATTCCACAGTGATGCTGATCGACTAAGACACACGCGTATATATATATGTATAGAGCGTAGGTAGAGAAGAGATGCGTTTCCGCGTTCATACGATTACGTGCGAGACAATGGAAAGAGAAGTAGAGTGTAGACGCCGTAGGGTGAGAGAAAGAGAGTTGGTATAAGCTGGGAATTAGCCGGTAATGTGTTACAGCTTGAGGAAAAATCACTGTACGCGTGAGCGCGTGTGTATATGTATAAGGGAGCAAAAGAACCCTCGTGACGACGGCGCGGTGGCAACGCAGCGACGTTATCTTATGCGATTATTATCGCTGACGACGTTTCGGTACGTTCTCCGGGACAGAAGACGCAGGGTATACCGAATAGAGATTCCTTTTTTTTTTTGTTTCAAGTTTTCTTGTAAGCTTACTTTGAGATTGTTTTAACGTTAAATTCATGACGCGAACTCATGTAGTGATGTATTTTCTTACATGTGATGATCTTGTTTGACTTTACTATATCTAACAGCAATGTTTTCTTGTAGTTGAAGCAAAGATTAGGGAGAATGTCGCGCTTGTATGATAGAGATAACAAACTCGACGGTGGCTATGTTTTAATGCACGGATTTGAATTTGCATAATTCTAAGCGTGGGTAAATGGTGAATGAAGTGAAGTTTAAAGCTACGTGTGAACGGTTGTTGATGGGATCTAATATGTTGGAAGCGACGTCATTGCGGTTACTTGGATGTTGAAATTTATGTAAAATATTATGTATATTTTAGAGCTTTATTGGAATAAATAGAATAAAATCTTTAATTGAGTGTTGTACGTGTATTTTATAAGTAGATTTTTGTCAAGTCGGTGTGGTTAAACGCGGTAAAAAAAAAGAATTGACTTCGAGTGTTTGAACAATTTATCCTCTGAAAAAAAAATGGCTTACTGTAAAACATGGAGTGTTTACATTTATACTCTTACATAAAAGTACATAAAAATAAAGCTTATTAAAAAACTAAAAACTTTCTTTCAATATACAACCCCCTTACAACTAAATTTTTTCACCCGCTTCCAAACCACCGCGAATATATCCATCATTTCGCTCGATGACGCCCGTTCCTCTCTCTGTCTCTCTCTCTCTCTTCTAAAACTTTCAGCAACGCTGTTCTGCCGAGAGTACCGCGCCGTGCGCTCGCAGCTCTTTGTCGCCTCTTCACGGCTCATTCCTACTCGTCTGAAATCCCACGAGCGTACATACACATACACACACAGTATGCGTATATATACTCTCTTGCTTCTCTCTCTCTCTCTCTCTCTCTCTCTCTCTCTCTCTCTCCCTATATATATATATATACTTGCGGAAACGACGGGCAGGCCGCGTACAACTATACGCTTCGTATATACGTGGTGCGTATATATATATATTGCGTGTGGCGCAAGCGAACGTTCTACCCCCGTGCGCTAAAAGCATATCTGTGTCGCGCGCGCACGAGCACCCGAGCTACTATAGGGAGGCCTTTCGAAGACAGAGAGAAATTCGACGAGTAAAAGAGAGAGAGAGAGAGAGAGAGAGAGAACAAAGAGAGAGAGAGGAGGGGGAGAGGATAACTGCTCCTGCTTTTCCCCCGTCGCTCTTATTCTTACATTCCTGTCGTATTTTATGGAGGTTACTGACTGCCGTTAGAGGTATATGTATGTGCGCTAGTATATACATATATATATATGGAAAAAAAATCGCGGCTGGGTATGCGTGTACGTGGTTAAGGGGATAGTATAATGGTTTAAGGTAGAAAGATCGGTTTTTGAAATATGCTTGAAATGAATATTTATTTCAAATAAGTGGGAGATTGAGAGAGAACGCAATTTTTATTAATTTATATATATATATATATATATATACACACACACATCTTTCCTATTTTTTAAAACGAGTGTGTTTTTTTTATCTTAACTGAAATATATATTGACCAGATTTTGGTGCTTAGATTGTAACTTGATTTGGCCGCGAGACAAAATTTTTCTTTCTATACAGTTGAAATTTTCCGATATAGAAGCGACAATTATGATTATATACCGATGATAAAAAAAACACGTTTGATTTTTAATGAGCGCTTTAAGATCGATATTATACAAATGCACAGTTCTCATTTAAAAATGAATAAATCCGCTCGCACGCACGCGCGCGCGCTTTGATAGCCGCTAATAAGCGAACATAATGAGAGTAAATAACTGTCACTTAACTGCAATCCGGATAAAATTTTCTCGATATTGATTTTCGCTTAATTTTCCATAACGCAAGTATTTTAATAAGCGCACGGTAACTTCGCTTATAAGAACTTATACCCCATCAAATATGCAGCGATCAATTTGGTTGTCCGAAAAATTCGAAAATTCGATCTGCAGTATATAATAATGAAATTATTTCCTGGCGATGGTCGAACTTTCTCAATTTGCTGCGTAAATTGAGTGACATGTTGTATTGCCTCGAGGATTTTCGAAAAGGGAAAAATTCATTTCCATTTCCTGTTTGAAATATTGTTTTTTGATAGGTAGAAGCACTATATCGTAAAAAAAATCAAACTTTTTTGCTTTATATTTCTATTTAATATGGCACTTACTTATAACATTTTTTTGTACAATTTATCCGTCAATTAGTGTGTATATATTATATTATTTATTTCATTAATTCTATACGATGGTATAATGCAATAAATCCAATTAAATGAAGAAATTATTGCTTATAAATTATAATTATACTTGCGTACATATAAATCATTTCAAAGTAAATATTTTTTAATTTTAATTTAACTGTCCTACTATTTAAAAAGAATTTACTTTTAATCTGACACTTTAAAGGCTCAAATTTAATCAATCGCACGTAATGCACTTACTAATATACCTACATGAATTTATAGTTCATTAATTAATTATATCTCATACTATTCAGTACATACACCTTACTAATAAATTGTCAATTTCAAACACAATCAAACTCCTACACCCAAATTCAAATTATTCCCATAATATCGACTCATTTACAAAAACTACATCCCACCATCCAAGTTACACAATCCAGCAACTATACTTATACTTCCTCTGGATTACAACTTTTCCTTCGACTTTTATCACCCTTAACAATCATCATCAATTCCCCCACATTTACCGTTCACAATTACTCCACGTAACTCATCGTCAAGCTCTCCGTCGAAATCAACGAAGGCGCTGTTACACCGCAACCCTAATGCTTACACATCACCCCGACGCAATACGCTCATATACTATACGAGTACAAGGGAGAAAAAGTCTGGCCAAATATTTGGCGGTTTGATTAGGCGGCCGCTACTGCTGTTGGCATTCAAATATTGGCGCTGAAGAGGAGCAAGCGCGCGCTCTCGACGTATAATCGAATCATAAATATTGATCGGCGCATCGTCGTCGTAACGTACCTATCCTATAGTAGCTATATATACTCCCACGGGATCTATATATATATGAATATATATATGTATATATGTAGCAATGGATGGTACTCGACTCGCGGTTGTGTTTACCGACGATTGCGGTTAATTATCGGCGCGTATAGCTCTGTTTGATAGGCTTCTTCATCGCACGAAGCGAAATCTTCGCATTACATGTAGATATATATAAACGTAGGGATTAATTTCGCGGATATATACGCTCGTAGTGTATGTTTGCATGACCATCGAGATGTGTGTATATACTGTATATAACGATCGTTCCCGATGGAATATATTATTCGCTTTGCAACTGCTACCTCTCGAGATTATTTTAATGCTGTATATATAGACGTCGATGAACTGATGGTTTTTCTTTTTCACTAGTGTACGATATATTGACGTTTGTTTTTTTTCTTTTTAATAGTGAAAGAAGAAAAGTTTTGGTATGATAGGGACAACAACAAAAAAAGTGACATGGACGCGTACGCAATGATGCGTGAGCCCCGTAAACAGGCAGCGTATACGCACGGGATGATGACGAAGGAAGAGAGAGAGAGGGAACCCGGTGACATCGTGTTGGTGAAAACACTTGCGCGATTAGGAAGGGAAAAAAAAGAAGTGGAATCGGAAATATAATGGAGTAACTTGAAGGGGCGAGGAGTTGTTGTAACGGTTTTGATTTTAGCTTGGATTTTTAAATATGTATATATATATTTGGTAACGGCTGTATAGGTGAATTATCGTTGATGGGTTTGGAGCTACCTTTTTATTAGATAGAGAAGAAATGTGCTTTGATATTTTAGAGGCATGTTTGTCAATATTACCGATGTACATCTGCAGGATCACTTTATATGCATCCTCTGCTTTCACAGTAACAGTGTACTTTTTATATACGTATACCATCAGGGAAACGTACGTATATATATTCACTTACGCGAATGGAAAAAGGTATAAAGAAAAACGAGGAAATGGTATAGGTACATCGGGAGAATAAAATTTATTCTATAATGTATAACAAAGATGAAAATATTACTGGTTGAATTCGAATAAGACAAAGTCAGTCATATAGGAACGTTGTATATATAAGTAAACAATTAATTTACTTATTTATTGTTAATATACATGTTTTAATTAATTTTTTTATTAAAATTTATTGAAATTTAGAATGTACAACGACCACCGAAAACCATTACACTAACATAACAACAATAACCCATCATCATCGCAAACCAATCGCCATCCAACAAACACACTACTAGCACCACGCAATTGCGCACAGATCCGATCGTCTCTTGCTCTCTCTCGAAAAAGCAGAACGAAGAGGGGCGCGCAATGTGGACACAGTCAAGCTCGACTGGCCAGCTGATTGATTGCGCGCGTGCACTGTCTCTCTCTCTCTCTCTTTCGTTCTCTCTCGCATTCGCGCCCAAGTAAGTAAGCGGGTATATATACATATATATGTGTACAAGGGCTGATCGGTAGCCGAGTCATCGGGAAATTCATTTCGGCTATGTGACAGTGTGACGGCCGATCTCTCTCTTTCTCTCTCTCTCAGTCGGCGCTTAATATTACGTTCAAATCGTGCTGGTGTGCGTAGGTGTCGGTGGTAAGTGAAATTAAAGATTTTACGTGGTTGATGTCGATGGTGATGGGGTGTCGGGAGGGGAGTGTTCGTATAGATGAGTTGGGTTGTTGTAATCTTGGGTAATGGATATGATGTGGTAGTTAATGTATATAGTGGTTGTGTAATCATTGATTTGTTTGATAATCGGTGATTTAGCATATGTAGTTTTTTCAAGATTGGAAGCAACAATTATAAAGTTATTATAAAAATTCAGAAACGTTATATCCTCAGGTTGTTTTCAATTATAAAACAAAATTTCCTGTTATATTAATATACACAAACGCCAATAAGCACAAGTAACAAAGAAACTTTTATTTTTTTCAATTTCAGACACCCACCGACGACTCTACCTTATTCCTCTTAGCTCAGCTCCCGTACCAGCGCGATAACACCGTAATCACACGGAGCGCGTTATTCCCATATCGCAGAACACTTCTGCACCGTTCTCTCTCTCTCTCTCTACTTGTGTGTATATTCTCCTATACAACGGAAACCGTCACCCAGCCCCCGCACCCTCTCTAATCGCGGCGCGCAAAGTAGCACAATGACTTTTTCTCTCTCTCCAGTACAGTACAGTGAAGCGAAAAAAAAAACATACATACAAGAGCGACGCGTCGTCTCGCATAAGGCGAGGGCGTGTTTCCGACTCTATGGACACTTGACCCATTGTCTCTCTCTCTCTCTCTTTCGCTTCCTCGTAGGTTTAATTTTTGCCCTGGTTCCTCCCACCTCGTCTCTCTTTCGCGTACACGCGTCATTGTCACATAGGAAAGAGAGAGAGAGAGAGAGAGTCAGTCGCGAATCGACACAATGCGACAGCAATCAAGAGCCGCGCCCGGTCGCCCACCCCAGCGGGACTTCTTTCTTTCGCTGCGTGTACTCTGCGCGCGCGCCTTTCTTCGACCCTCCGTCATCCGTACTCTCTCTCTCTCTCTCTCTCTCTCTCTCTCCTCTTTTATTTCCCTATGCTATATATGTATATACGTGTAGTAACTATGCTATGACGCTGTCGCCGTTGTTTTCTTTCATTCCGCGCGAGCTTCGCGAAATTCGTATGGACGTGCGATGAGATCCCTGATGTGTGCAGTGTATGTGTGTGTGTGTGTGTATATATATATATACACACACACACACACACACACACACACACACACGCGTAGTGTAGGATCTGATTGTTGTTGTTGCTGGAACGATATGGCCTATGGGGATGTAACGTGTATTTGTTTC
>JAYJLV010037913.1:0-24801 GCA_036873485.1 Torymus texanus
ATTAAATTACCGATATCTCAAGAAAAAGGGTCCATTGGCAAAAACTCTGAAACACGGGTATTTTTATTTTTAATAGAATATTTCCCTTAAGTTTCATCAAAATCCGTTTCCCGGAGGGTGTGCACTCTCCTTGTCAGTGTGGTTACGTTTCGGGTGAATTGTCGCTTTACGGCAATATTTTTGCTAGTACTGTAAGTGGTAAATGAAAAAGGCCTGTTTGAAGAAACAAAATCTGGGGCTCTCTCGATTTTCAAAAAAGTGGCCTTATTTGGTTATTCCGGGAAGCCACAGATATATGTATATACTTATATATATATATATATATATATATATATAGTGAGTATTAATTACCAATGAATTATATAAATACAATTTAGTTTGCAAAGTAATTCATCACATGACTTTTATAGAGTTTTACAAAAATAATGAGATTTGTATCATTGAAAAGCATTAAATATTATGAAAATATTTTTTAAATAAATATAAATTATACAATTAAAAATTATAATTCTTTCATATTAACAACTGTCAATTTTAAGAAATTAAAACAAAATATTAATCACACAGGAAAAATAAGTATGTACATATATCTGTGGCTTCCCGGAATAACCAAATAAGGCCACTTTTTTATATATATATAAACATACACTTTTACGTTCAAGCGAAATAAATAGGTAATAATTTAAATGGTACGCCAATGAAACAAACTAACGTGCAAAAAGAACATTGCAGTCTATCAGGGCTAACGCAGACTTACGATATCGTTTCATAGGTCTCTTTCACCGAATACCTGGAATCGCTTGCAAAAACGTGGGACTATTTCTAATCAGTAGCTGTAGGCAGAGTTTATACGAGGCAAAAAAAGAGTTATTTTAACATGTTGAAATAGCTCATTGAATAGATGAAATTGATGTCTTTCAATTAATTTTGTAAAAAATTGTGCAACGACTAAGTTATTTGATAAATAACATATGTGTTTTTGTAGATTTTTTATTTTTACAGTTATTTCAGTTAAAATGTTATGTGTACAAAAATATTGCATATAATTTAGTTAATAAAAATAATATAATTATCGAACGTTAACGTTATTGCATGCTGTTTATAGCACCAACATTGAGAAACTTTTATATGATTTCGTAAAAGAGGTATAATTTTTTTTACATTGGCATATATATGACCAAAAACGGAGCAAAAAAATAGTTGTGTCTTTCTTTAAACAGGGCCAATACTACAGAATGTATTCATAAAAAATTACGTAATTATTTCATCATCAAAACCACCAAAACCAAGTTACCGAATTGAAATCAGATGTAGATTTTGTTAAACAATTTAAGAATATCTTCCATATTTATAAAAATGTTATAATTTTGTACAAGCACAAATGTATTAGAGCAAATTAACCGATACTGCAGATAAACTGTACCGTTACATTACTGCATACTATGTTTGAAAGTAGAACCATTTGTGAAGTTAGCGTGATTGTAATTATTGACTTCATAAACTCTTTAGTTTACTTCTTCGCTAATTAAAACAATTATCTGAGAAAGTCTCGCGCAATAATTATAGAAGATGAAAACATTCAAAGCCATAACTTTACGACAGTATTTAACGGAAACATTATAGGCTTATCCTGTACGTAGCCTTTAAGAAGTGAAAGAGTGCTTTTAAATCAGTAGAATTAATATTCTAAATTCGGAAAATATATAGGTATACTAAAATAATGTTTTACATAAATAACAACTAAGAACACAGTAAATCTAATAACAATATTTGACTGGCAATACATGAAGTAGTAGTGATACACCCCTTATACTTTCTGCATACCATTTTTACACTTTGATTTGAAGTATTCATTAAATTTTTAAAGGTTACTATTAGTAACCATATAGAGAAATTAGGCCATTCTCGAGACCGTTACTTTGGGTGAATATATTTTTTATCGAATATATAAAATTGTCAATTTCTAAATAATATGTAGATAAATTATAATGAGTTTCTTAATAAATAAACTGATATTTTTAAAATAAGTTAATCAATAATTTTCTTAATTACAAATATTACTTACGTCGACTGCAATTTACCATTCACTGATAAGAATTTTTACATCGGTCTTACAGTCTTATTTTTCCAGGTTTTAATTAAGTTTTATTTCAGATTCTACGGCGGTGATTATAAACAAGGGTAATCTGACTGCCATTAATATTAAGTAATTTAATGTATAAGACTGTAAGACCGATGTAAAAATTCTTATCAGTGAATAATTTTCTTGTTATTTATCCATATTTTTGTATATACCAACTTTTTTCTTACTTTCCTTACAATTTCAAAATTTGGCGCACTTGCCCTGTAATTACAATGCCGTTAAGAACTCTATAAAAAATTAGAGTTGCTGCCTCTGTTGCATAACAATTTGCCTTAGTGAAGAGTTTAACCAAATTCTTACTATCCTCTTGTGAAATGTGTTTTTAAGGTAAAACACCAAAATTCAAAATATTACAGCTTAATAATACCTTCTGAATAATAATTATCAATAAATCATCGATAATACTACTAAAACTGACTGTAAAAACTTATCAAACATTATCTTGAGATCTCATTTCACTCTCTAAATCCTCTATAAACTAAAAGGAACAACCACAGCTGTCACCGGCCAATAAAACGTACGACTCTCAAGCTGGTTGCCCGCAGTAGCGCAACTTCATCGCCACTCACTCATTCTCAAAAAAGCCACGAAGAAACGGACGACACACATTCGGCTCTCCTTTTCTCGCTGCGGCAAAAAACAGCCACATAGAGTTACCGCGTCGGTCCCGGCGCATGCGCGCACGCATATATGCACTTATGTACCTGCTATACGCAACGGAACGACCGGTTATACGCCGCTATATACCTACACACACACCACGTGTGTATAAATCTCCAGGAATCGGCGAGCATGCGCTCACGCGCAACCGCGAAAAGTGAAGGTAAATACATGTGTGCACGCGCCCGGCAATTTGAAACCGGTGCGCCATTCTTCGCCGCGCGTCTAAAATGCAATGACCTTCGACGGCAGCGCCTTCTCTATCTCTCTCTCTCTCTCTCTCTCTCTTTCTCTCTCCTGGCCAATGTTTAGTGAAAGTGCGGGAGAGCATATAGGGGGTCTGATGCACTTGCTAAAAGCCGAGCTTTTTTTGCTTCCTACTCTCCTCCGACTGGCGCGCGCGGTGGTGGTGCACTGCGCGGCGTATAGTTGCGCCGGGCGATTTTTCATATGCCGCCGCGGCGTCGACTCGACGTGAAGAGTCCGAAATCGCGCGCGTGCCAGAATCTAGAGAGAGAGAGAGAGAGAGTGAGTGTGTGAGTGATTTATGCCGCTACTGATCTTTTGTGGTTCTTCGCGAGATTTTTGGAAAGTACATAGTTGACAGAGTGCGCGATTTATCGCGATCGCGAGGTTTGTCCATTGTCCGGAGGCAAGTCTTTTGAGTGTGCGCGTGTGTATGGGTGTAGAAGAAAGAAGAGACAATGTGGTGGATTTTCGTGTGCTGCGTAGTCGGCCTGGCTGTGCTGAAGACCATCGTCGACTCCAGGAGGGATAAGATGAACAATTACCCGCCAGGTTAAATCATTAGAGCTTTTTTAATTAAAATAAACGACTTGCCGTAGATCAAGTAAATATATACATATACAATTGTATATTTACTTGATTTTAGATGGATTTTTTAATTTGCCGCTTTGGATGGTCTAGGTAACAATTACACAATTAGAAGTAGAATAGAATATGTTTACTGCGTAGCTTTATCGCATTTGGACTCAAATAGAATTAATTCGTTAATTAATTGGTGAAATCGATTGTGTAATTAATAATTGCATTTTCCCACGCGAATATTTCCTGCTTACATAAAAATTGTATAATACGGTCAGTTTTAAACATCAAATGTACGCGTGTAAAAAAATGGAACTCGTTTTTAAGCTACAAGCTAAAATGTAACGCACTCCAAAAGCCACGATTTATCCATTAAGCCATTATAGATATATATGTGTAATTACATAACGATTCATCCAACTTCGCGATTTTCACTTTTCAATAAGAAAGTTGATGAAGTTAACGATACAAAAGAGAAAAAAATTAAAATTAATCTCTCTAATAATGTTACCTGCGTGCATTCTAATTCATCAAACTACACACTTATAAAACTTCGAAAACCCACAACAGCTAACCGCAAACCGCAATCCGCAATCCCTAAACTCCCCTCGTTAATCTCGCCATTGTACACACAAAGACACGCTAACCCCGCTAAAACGACGCATCTGCCCCAGGACCGCGCGGCCTGCCTCTGATCGGCAACCTGCTGCAAGTGGGCCGACTCATCCGCGAGACGGGCTTCCACTGGGGCGCCTGGCGTCAGTTATCCGCCACCTACGGACCGGTTCTCAAGCTCCATTTGGGCCTGGCTCCGCCGCTCATCGTCGTCTCAGGGCGCGCAGCTATCATCGAGTTCCTCAACAAGCGCGAGTTCGACGGCCGGCCCGACACCTTCGAGATCAGGCACCGGTGCGCCGGCAAGAAGCGCGGCATTGTCCTCAACGACGGCTCGGACTGGGCCGAGCAGAAGAGGTGATGTATATATCGTCGAAATACCAACGAATCTCCATAATCTTTAGCTCTCGTATGACTTCGAAATGTGGATTTCTGACTCAGCTGTTACGGAAGATTCTGACTAGGTGCACGGCTCAAAATTGATTGAAAGAACAAGATCATTTGATTAATATGCCATTCGAGTTGTCACTCATCATGATAAATTGGTAAAAATACCTAAGTTAGGGCCATTTTTGGTCATTTTATTGTACACTCAGAAAAATGATCCTCTGGTTCCAGAATATAATTCCTCTCGAACAAATCGTCCTGCTATAAAAAGGAACTCCTCCGACGTGGTAGTATCGTCATTTGATTAGAGAAATAATGGAAAATCCTCCTGTAGTAAGAGGATTTTACGTTTACACACAAGAATATCATCCATCAATAATGGAGGAATGATATTTTCGGCCTTAGGACCCCGAAAATATATTTATTGATTTTATTCAATTGCCCGAAAATATAAAACTAATTATTTGATACACAAAAGGAATTCTTATCGCGATGCATTATTGTACCGTTTTTTCTGAGTGCGTATATTGTTCCAATTGAGCTAGAAGACATGGCACATTTTCTATCATCGCGAAAGCTTCACAACAACTTATAAATGGCAGTCGCTTCAATTAGCTCCCGAAAAATTATATGCCACTTAAAACCATCAAAACTTTAAAAAATCATAATACAAAAGAATACTACGTGGTCAAGCTATATATATACAGAAAAAATTAAGCATCATATATTAGGATGTTTTAAGGTGATACAACATTTTTCAAAAGCTTAAATTTAAATGTCTTATATCAATAAGTAGCTGTGAAATTTAAGCGATGACAGCAAATGTACTACGCCTTCTATATCGATTGGAATAATTCGATAAAATGACTAAAATGACGAAATTTAAATACTTTGACCAATTCTTTTAGCAGCAATCTCTGACAGATTCATATGCTCAATCAGAATTTTTGGTAATAGCTACCAAAAAGTCGAATTTCCATATCACATAAGACTCAAAGATTCTGGAGATTTTGTCATATATATAGTCACGACCTTTGTATGTGAGTAACAACGGATACGGTGTATAATTTTGGGCAGCACGAAAAGGTCATTGTCACGAGTGGCGGTGTAATATAGGATATGAGAAAATTGTGAAAGGTCGGTGTATGTTGGTATTTGGCGAGGCAAGTGCATGATTTGGCAACAAGGTCGCGCAGTAAGTGGTACTGGTTTTTTAAAGTAACGAGATCCTTTGCAAATATTATACCGAGTTGATATATTATTCGCTTTATTAAGGTTTTAATGTAGAAATACGTATGTTGTAACTTGGGATTAAATTATTATAAAAATTCAAAATGGGAACTAAATTATTACACGAAAACAACATTAGAGCTGCTATACTATTATGATTATGATATCCGGAGCAAGTTTCTAGTTGATTATAGTAAGCGCGTTACACGTGGGTAATTCGTTCTGTTAAAATTCAAGGTTTTTGTGTGCAAGCCAGTCATGCATGAAATTGAACTCTCTAGGCGTTCGATGAATTTATTAAATAACATACATTTTTACATAATTCAATTACAGTCTGTATCTTGCATTACTTTACATATTAGTATTTTGCTATTACATACTTCTATTGCTTTTTTTCAATAAAATTAGACTTTTAATATTAATTTTTAGATTCTTACTGAAAGTGCTAAAAGATTTTGGATTTGGGAAACAGAGTATGGAGGATCTAGTATTGGAAGACGCCGTTATGCTGTGCAATATAATAGACGACAAGATGCTGGACAAGGAGATCGACGTTCACGATTTTTGCGAAGTAACCGCCATCGCAGTTGTCAGCAGCCTATGGAATTTAATAGCCGGCAGAAGGTATTCGGTCTAATTCTACCATGCACTTTGCATTTTATGTTATGATAAATTTAACGCGCGCTAAAGTGCATATATACTTTCACTGAAAGGTGCGATCCGTCCGAGGAGGAGAAAGGAATGTTAGAAATTTTGCGCATCCTCAAGGAATCTTTTCGCAACGGGAGTGCAGTCGGCTCGCTTTGGCAGCATATTCCATTTCTGCGTTTCATTATACCAAAGTACTCGGGATTTTCCGATCAAGAGCAGAGAGTTTCCACGATGTCGAATTACTTTTTGGTAAATGTTTATTAAATATTCTAATTTTGCTGAGATAGAGAAGTGCAGTGTATTCATGTTTTATATGTCAGATTTTACCCACAGGATGAAGTCGCTAGACACAAAAAAGTGAGGGATCACACAGAATCGAAGGACTTGATTGACAAGTACCTGGAGGAAATTGAATCCCGTAACAATAACACCTCGTCATATGACGGTACAGTTTACTTTTGTATAATTGACATTGTAATTTCCTAACGGTTAATTTCGTACTTTGGTTTACAGAATTGCAACTGGTGATATTGTTGAAAGATCTTTTTTCTGCTGGAATCGAGACAACGTCGAACACCATAGGCTTTGCTATTGCATATCTGGCAAAGTATCCTGACGTCCAAACCAAAATACAGAATGAGTTGGATCAAATAATTGGAAGTGCTGGATATCCAAAATTAATTTACAAATACTCGTAAGCTCAATTCATTTTTCATCCATGAAAGCTTAATATAAAAATTACGTAACTCATTTCTCTTTGATTCCCACTCGTGGAAAGTATTTCATTCTGACTTTTGTTTTGTCAAAATTACGAATACAACACTGTAGTGTGAAGTGCCACAGTTACATTTGGTGATACTTCACATCGAAATGTAACGCCGCATATAAATACGGTAATCCATCAAAAGATACATCCGAATGTATACGCATACTTTCACCGGTTTCCAGACTGCCGTACCTTAACGCAACAATTGCCGAAGTTTCGAGGTTAGCGAACGTCGCACCGACAACAATGGCTCATCGCGCGCTCGCCGATTGTTCGATATTGGGTTACACTGTGAGGAAAAATTGGTCGGTAATTGGAAATCTGCGCAGCGTTCACATGGATCCGGATCACTGGGTTGACGCCGAGGCTTTCCGACCCGAGCGCTTCATCGACGCCAATGGGAAATTCGTCGAGGATCCGTGGCTTATGTCGTTTGGTTTTGGTGAGTTATTTTTTCTTGATATTACACTGAAAAATGTATGAGTAGACCTTTTTCGATAATGCTGCTGCGCTTTAAAAAATTAAATTATTGTCAAGTGTTTCTTTACAATTTATGAATTCTAAGGAGGTAATTTAATTAAGACAGTAAAAGTTTTTTGTTTTTAACGCAAGCTTTGACCCTCAAAAGATCTATATGATATAATGTTACATATATTCCTATACATCGAATTTTATATTATTTAAATCCAGTTTTCAGTTTTTCAAAATTATCGCCATCATAATATGATCATAATATCATATTATGACGTTTTATTGGGTTAATGAACTTCAGATGATAAAAATATTTAGTGAAAATAAAAAATTGATTACAATAAAAAATATGAAAATGTCGATATGTATATAATTATAGATAGACTCCGAAATTCCTACCGTTGAATTAATGGGTTGAAAATTAGTTTATTGTGATCGGATGTTTATTATTTTACGTGTACCACTTGTTTATAATCAATGTTTTCACTAAATATTGTGTTAATATTATTTTACAATACTGGAATGATTTCATAATTAATTGTATATATAAGTATTACGAAATGTTGTTACAGTCTTTAAAGAATATTACACAATATTATAATTATCATAAAATAATATAATGAGAATATTGAGTAAAGATCGATCGATAGACCTTCTTTACACATAAAACTACTTGACTTTAGAATGTTTACCTATCCTCAAACAATTGAACCAAAAATTTCGAGAAGCACCAACTTATTTTCAAAATTACTTTTTTTTCTACCGAGCCGTCACACCACGCTCCATTCCACCGCTACTTACGAAAATAAATATTTATATAATCTCCGTAGTCATGTACGAAGAAACTCGGACGAGTTTTACACATGCGGCAACGCACGCGCATTTCAATTATTTCATTTCGATGCAAATCGCGTCTCTTCTCTATTCGCACTTTTCAGGACGCAGGAAGTGCCTAGGTGAAAACTTGGCAAAGATCAGTCTCTTTCTCTTCCTCGCCAGCCTGCTGCAGAAGTTCAGATTCGACCTGGCTGCTGATGAGCTGGCGCCCTGTCTCCTCGGCGTGAACGGTTTCACCGTGTCGCCGCCGCACATCGACATCGTCATAAAGTCGCGACGCTGCCGCAACGAGGCATAAATTATACGAGCTAGACGACGCACACGTTGCTATATTTATAGTGTGCCTCGCTTCATTGCTAAAAATGATTTATCGTGATTGGCGTGGGCTTTGTCGTGAAACTTAGACGGGGAATTTTATCGGCGTTGTTTCCACTGTTCTTTTTATTTCTTTTTTCATTTCCGTTTCTTATCGAAGATAATTAATAAGTTACTGGAAACTGTTGTGTAAATTGATTACGTTTATTTATAGAAATAGCCGTGGAGCGAAAAAGAACGATTAACCTTGATTCGCGACGTGCAATATAATCGTAAATCAAAACCCGAGATTTTTGAAGTGTATAAATGATAAAGGCCAAAAAGTGTTTTGTTTCAGAAATTTAGTGAAATCTGTAGATATACAAAACTTTATAAAAGTATTATCAATAAAGCCTAATTCTAGTTGTAATCATTTTTTCTTTATAATTCAATTAAATCAGAATGTAAGTAAAATAATAATTAATTTAGTACTCAATATCTACGTAATTAATTAAATTATACGTTGCTCGTTGAATATTATTATTTCCATACTGATTAAAGTAAATTCAATCGAATTTGTCCATTCTAAAGAAAAACATTGAAATACATTGGAAATATTTCTATCAGTCATTTTATTCGAATGTTTTCATTTACCATCTGATAAAAAAATATCGTTACAAATATTCATTTAGATCACACCAGATGACGCTGGGAATACCTTCAAACGATCCACGATCCTCCGTCGATCCAAGCTAGATCTTTACCACCTGCCGGTAACCCAGTTTTCTCCACCACCAATGCCGGAGACAGTATTGTTTCGATCGCGCATCAGCGGAGAGGCTGATACCAGAAACAAAACAAAAGTATTACGGGTATAGCGAAACCCCTTTCACGCAGCATTATTTATAACCCTGCAGCGCTTATATATAACTGTTAAAAATAAATTTGACCGCGTGCACGGCCGCGAGCCGTGCATGCCTGACTTTTCTCCCCCCTTCTCTCTCACTCCTCTCTCTCTCTTTCTCTTCGCGTTTCTCCGTGAAAACGAGCATAACGCCGTGCGCCGCTCACACACGCGTGTTCGTCGGTAAATAAATGACAAAATATTACGAAACTGCGCGAAGTAGAAACGTATACACACGATTTCTCTCTCTCTCCTTCTCTCGAATGTGGAGAAAAGGAGAAAAAAATCTGCCACGTTCCAGTTTGCGAGTATTTTTGAGCCGGCTTCTTCCGCGAGCGTGTTGCTCTTTGAGAAAGAAGCGGACGCGCGGCTTGCCTGTCGGCCAATGGATTTCTCGGTAAACTTGTAAAAATCGATGTACCTACGTTAGAGACTCCGAATCTTAAACAGGTGTTACGGGAAAAGTTTAGAGTGTTGCAGTTGTTGAGAAATGTTGCAGCAGAACAATACGTTTTAAAGAGTCGAGTACAAATGTTTTTAAAAATTTACATAACAGTGGATTTAGAGTAAGCGTTCCACGATATTATTAAGCGTTAAGTGGATATTGTACTTATACCTTTTGTTCTGGTGTAAAGAATAATTTCTACAATAGTATTCATCTAGCATAAAAATAAGTAAAAGGCAAAATTACAGGTGATGATCAAGGTTTCACATTGTCTATAATTTCCTCTGTCAATTCATAAAAAATCAACTTTCATTGTCTGGTGTCATTTATTTGGAACGACAGAGTAATTTTAGCACTATGATAGACGAATACTTTTAGAAACAAAATTAAAATAGCGAAGCTCAAAATTCGTTTATAAATAAATAGTTCATTTACGTAGACACTAATCAATGCCAATCTTTATGAAGTGTTGATGAGTTCTGAAGTTCACGTAAATTATTATAACGACACTTTGCATAAATCGTTTCGCAACCTGAGCTCAACTGAGAGGATCTCGGCTTACCTTGTAATACATTCATTAACAATGTATGAATTTTTGGACAAATATGCCTTATTTTAATTTTGCAAGCAAAGCCCACATTCAACCACATTGCAGAAATAAAATTTCATATTTACGAAATCATGCTTATTTGAAGTCGCAGTGGATGTTTGGAAAGCAGCTCAAAACTTTGTAGTTCTTTGATGCATATTATATTTTTGAACTTTGTTTTACTAAATGCGATTTTATTGTACAAACTAAATATTTGATGAGAATAATATTTTTACATTTTGGAATAAGTCTCGCATAAAGCAATGTTCACCAAAAATTCATTTCTTTTTTTTTTATTCAGGATTAATTATTGTACTTTGTACTATGATTTTAAACCTACATTTACAGTATTCCAACTGTGAAACTCTAGAATGTCGATACAAAGTTATATTCCCTTTCTCGCGTATAATACATTGACGGATAATTAACGACTTCAGCCGACGTTTATAAGCAATTTCTTCACTTCACCATATAACTTAACATGAAGCGCTGGTATATACGCTTGCAATTATAACAAAAAATCTCCATCGCCGCCACTGCTGCTGCTGCTGCCGCAACGTTGCTAGTAAAGTCATAAATCGTACACCTTGCACGTGTGTGTGTGTGTGTGTGTGTGTATATACGTTAGCCTCTTTCGTGTGAGCAGCATCTCGAAACTCTTTTTTCCAACATGAGCTCGCGCGTGTTTGTATATTGTACCAGTGAAAGGTCGTTGAGGCCGAGAAGTGTTAATATCAATCTAGAGGCGAGAAAGAGAGAGCAAGAGAGAGAAAGAGAGAGAGAGAGATGAGGTCATGGGAGAGGCGGAAGAAAGGGTACGGGGACGCGGAACTTGATAGATTGGGTGGATCACGTGGGAGTTGATGGAAACGTTTATATAGTGCTCTCCCTCGTGGAATAATAGACTCGAGTTGAATATTTATGTGGATAGAGTGGAAGAATGTCTATCGGGTTTAAAACCGATTGTATTGAATTTATTGTGTGTATTGGCGAAGCGAATGTTTGGACGAAATATACAAGCATATCTTTTATCTGGTGAGCTTACTAACAAGACGAGACTATCGCCGTTCTTTGTTCGACAACTTTTTACTAAAACAGATTAATCGTTTAAATCAATAAAGATTATGTTAATTCCGTATTTAAAACATTTATTTCTCTTTCAAGCTAAACTTTTACTTTCTGCTTTTATGTCTATTAGTATTTTAGTACACTGACTAGTAATTCTACGTTAATTTACATTATCGGAACAATATATTAGATGCTGCATATCGATTGTGAATATCTATTTTATATTTAATAAATGTGATTGAAATAATAAAAAGCTTTTTAACAAGTTTCTTCCTAGTATGTTTATTTCATATTTAAACTTGATAAATTTTATTTTGTCTTGCCAAAAACAAGTATTTCCTGAAAAATAAAGTAAATAAATGATTTTCGTGACTTTTTAGACCAATAGTGACTAATCCGCATGAGTAATATGTGTAGTTTACCAAGTAAAAGAAAATCATTCGTTTTTGTCTGTTTTCTGGGATGATGCAGCTAATTCTGATGCACTCATACATGCTATCCATTAATTCATCTATGCAGATGAGATGAATCAGTAAGTAGATTTTTAGTAAATGATGAATTTATTTTTAATTTTTTTACAGTTTAAATTTCTGTAAAGAGTACAAAGTTATTACAGAAATACTGAAAGCACAATAAAATAATAACAAATACAAGAGTGAAATGACGTTGTAATAAAAAATATGCAGCTAAATCGCTGTCTCTTAGCGGGTGGATTGATACTTAATATCACATTACGTTCTTTAATGAAACATTGAAGTCAAAGTTGGCAGACCGAGTAATTATCTACAAACGATATTGTATATGCGTTATTATAAAGCACAGCTGTCCTGAATTGATTTATATTGGTTACTTCATTAATTCTAGCAGAGAACGACTTTAATCTTATAACTTTCTAGAAACTTATTTTTCCATTAGTTTGCAATATATAATCAAGGCATAAGATATGTATGATAAAGAAAAGAAACAATTTATCCACACACTTTTATATTTTCATATCATTCGCGTCCTTCGTAACTATTTTCAAGGCTGAACGTTTGCTTTTTTTTACCAATGTTAGCATATCTATATTTTTTGGAGCTACTTCTGAAAAAATAATAATAATAATAATTATATATCACGTATATATGAATATGGTTTATTTGAATAGCAAATTAGATTGCCTTCATTTTGTATAATAAAAGATAAAGAAAAAATTTTAAACATAAATTAAACGATAATTATGCAAAGAGGAAAGCAGTAGGTATGTTAGATATATAAGCGTATATAGTGAGACTGAGATATTGGTTTCCATAAGAACATATGCAGAAACGCTGTTTGTTTGCCGATGTTACGACAGGCTAATCTCGTATTTTAACTTAAGTATAAGTAATTATACACCATCAATAGCTTTGCTATTTGTCATATCGAATTAACGTTAAAACGCATTATAAGTTGTGAAATGGAACTTTAATTTTTTACCTTTTATTTCAAATTTTCGTAATGCAAAACGTGCTATCAAGTAAAAATAAAAAAAAATATAGAACGAAAAATATCAAAAAGCACCATACCGAAAATAAATGCACAGAACGGATGACACGAAGGAAGTGACCGAGAAATCATTCTAAATGCCAGTGAAAGATGCAGAGGAGAAACGTGGATGAGAAAGAGAAAATAGACTCTCTCTCTCTCTCTCGCTCTCTCTCTCTCTCGGGAAATTGGGCGGCAGCGCTTTAATGCACCGAATCGCCATCGTATATTGCGCATGCAGTAGCGCTGCGAATATCATATCACCTCTCCACATATACATGAAATTTTTTTTTTACATACCCAGCACCGACATTGCACAAAAAACTCCTCCGCGAAGACGTATAAATGCCACGTCTGGTGAGTATATCTGTGGTTTCCTGGAATAACCGAATAAGTCCACTTTTTTTGAAAATCGAGATAACCCCGGATTTTGTATCTTTAAATAGGCCTTTTTCATTTACCACTTTCAGTAGTAGCAAAAATATTGCCGTAAAGCTACAATTCACCCAAAACGTAACCAGATAAGTCGATTTTTCAAATTTTCTGCCCGGAATAACCGGGTAAGTCCATCATTATTTTTCGTTAATCGTAGTTATCATTTATTTTATCTATTCAAATTGAATTTCAATATGATGGCTAATATATATTTATCTGTTTATTTAAAAAATTCCTATACACTTTCAAAATATAAACCTTTTACAAATACAGTACAAATGGTCGCAAATTTAATAGAAATGTCAGAAAAATAGAAATTTCTTGAATAAATTAGAAGAATTCATTGAATAATTGCTAATTTTGTAATTTATTGACCTGTTTCATAATTAAATTAAGGAATACGTTCAAAAATAAACGCGAACCGCAGTATCAGATAACTCTACAGTTCCCGGAATAACCAGTTAAGTCCATTCTGTTTTTGAGTTCTTACTCGCTTTTAACGCACCAGAAAATGTATAATCTGTTCAAACCAGCCTGAAAATATGTGTTTTGAATGTGTCAATTGACTATTCAAGTATCGTGACTCATGTCGTTTCTCCCGATCTTACATATAAGTTTGAACATTCAAACCCGTTTTTCTCGGTAACTCAAAAATTGGACTTATTCGATTATTCCGGGAAGCCACAGAATATATTCCGCGAAAAAAGCCGTCCGATTTTTCTTATATTAATACCCCCGGCCGAAATAGCGTGTGCCCACTCGTACACTGCAAATACAGACAGAGACAGATATCTATATACTACAGCACGCAATGGATAAAGAAGCGACACGAGGATCAAGTTTTTCGGCGCGGCGCTCGCATCGCCTGACCGTCCTCGGCCGTTACTACTACTTGGGAGAGAGAGAGAGAGAGGATCCAGGCCTCGTTTTTTTTCACGCGCTGTAGCGGAATAAGGACGCGGAGAGCGAGAGGAGGAGAACTGACGTCGAGGTTATTATTGCTCGCGAGTGAGTGAGCGAGTCGTATGTGTGGAAAGAGAGAGAGAGAGAGAGTGAGAGAGAGAGAGAGAGAGAGAGAGAGAGAGAGGGAAAGAAAGAGAGATATGGGTTAAGCGTTCAATTATACGCGTAAAAACGCGCTCGTGTGTATTATACAGAGCTACGTTGTTGCAAATGGAATATACAAATATATCGATATCACACACATTCACATGAGGGGGCAGCCGGCAGAGTAGCTGTCACATACATGGATATAACAGGCGCGTGCGAATCTCAGCAGCATGCATGCATGCAAGCGTATATTACTGGCTGCTGGCAACCTCCGCCAACACTTACACACGCGCGTGTTCGAAATATATATAATTCGTACACGGAGAAAGGCGTGCGCGCGAGCGAATGACTCTCCGCGGGCGTGTATAGCAGCAGCAACAGCAGCAGACGACTCTGAATCGCACACACAAGACTCCGATATCTTTTCTCTCTCTCTCTCTCCATATATATATATATATATATATATATATACTGCCGTTTCGTACACCGACTTCTTCTTCTCTCTCTCGCTCGCTCGACGGTATACTACTGATCGGAACTCGATTTCCGCGGGCCGCCACTACTACTACACAACTGGTCGCGCGGGAGCCGCGTAGCGGCGTGTATACAACATCGGCGCGCGCGGGCGCCTTCGTCGTCGCCGTCGTCGTCGTCGACGCGTCATCCGCGCTCGCGCGCGCGAGAGCCGCATCATATACACCACCACTGCCGCGCGGTTAGTCGCTCGTGGTCTTTTCTCGTCGGCGCGTCTCTCTTCTCTTTCTCTCTCTCTCTCTCTCTCTCTCTCATTCTCCCTCACTCACTCTCACTCACTCACTCACTCACTCACTCAATCGCAGCGGGCGCACGCACTCTTTTTTCTTCGAGAAGAGTCTCAAGTTGCTGTATACAACAGTAGTAGTCGTATACATTAGTATATACACGAGTGTCCGTGTGTAACGCAGCATGTATTATACATAGTGGAAGTGCAGAAAGAGAGGAGAAAAAGTAGAGTGGAGAGTGTGCGTATATATATGTGTGCATGTGCAGATTAGCGAGACAGAGGAGAACGAGTATATATAGTTGTCTTTCTTTCTCTCTCTCTCTCTCTCTCTCTGTGTGGGTGTATAAAGCGCGCACCACGTGTGCGCCATGGCTACTGGCCCCAGCGCGGCTGCAGCAGTCTTCTAGTTTAACTCACGACGGTAAGTATATACACTATACATATATTGATAGATTGCCATCCCCCTATGCGTGCGTATTTTTCCGCTACTGAAATAACGCCTTCGATGCATGATATATGTACAAACATATATACATGTTTCGTTATCGGAGCACACGCGCGAGCGCAGTGCGATTTTCAGGTTATCGTGCGTGCTCTGCGAGCGAGCGCCGAATGTGAATCACTATCCCTGCGTATAAGTAGCGTTTGTTACATTACCGCGCGGCGCATGAGGCAGCAGACGATCCGGCGCGCCGATCGGGGCCATTTTTCTGTCATCGTTCGAAAGACTCCTATACGTATACCTATATACTATACCGGCGTTTCGGTATACACATGCGTGTGTGTAAGTGGAGTTATCGTATAATGCCGTAATGGGCTCCTTGCGATCGCTGGCACAATTGTCGTTGCGGAATGGTTCATGCGTGGAGTTGTGGCATGTATACTTATGAATGATGTTGTATGAAAAGTGGGCCAATTCGGGAAGATCGTTTGTTGCGAGAGTTGAGTGAGTTTTGCTGTGACAGAGAGTATTTTTAGTCGGTACGTGTTGTATATCATAAGTTGGGAGATAAAAGTATTTCGGAGCTTGAGCGTTTGGCAATCATAAGTATAAAGAATTTGCGGTAAAAGCATTGTAGAAAGGTTTCAAGTATATATGAAAAATAAAACTATTACAATAATATACATATATATATATATATATATATATATATATAAATGTATGAAAAAATGCTTAAAACTTTTTATAAGCGTAAGTCTTCATATTTTGATTCCGATTGACAAAGTCTATTTTTAAGAATCACTCGATTTATTCAACTACCGCGTCACTTCAGACTACTTCTTTACAAAAAGCCTTCTTACAAAGAATTGACCTACAACAACTTGAAGCTACCTACCTGCACACGGCAACCAGACGAGTTCTATTCACTTCTTCGTCTTTCAAACTCCCCGGCCTCACGCGATTTTCCATAAATTATTTAACAAAAAAACCTCGTGCTCTTACAAAGGCGTTAAAATACCTTCGCATCCATCCATCTATGCGCACACATATACGTACCTGCCTCTCTCTTTCCCGCACGTGAATCACGCGCGTGCGCACGTATATATCGGCAAGTCTAACGAGCGCGCGAGCAATTTTCATTCACCAACGTACGTGCACGCGCATGACCGTCACGTAAGTCCTGTGCTCGCATGTATACAGTTTGTATATGTACCTATACACATATTCGCGTCAGGTGATCGCACGCGCGATAAACGTCTTCGTTCCTGAAGTCTTTTGCGCGATGATAAGGCGCACGTGATTTTTGTCTTCTCCCTGACTGACTTGTATGCGAGGAAAACGTGAAATCTAATTGATCTGTGCGTAGTTCTATAGCATCCGTGAAAAATAATTGAAAGATAAGGTGGGGAGGGAAACAAAGCGCGTCGCTATAAATCTCACGGTTTTATAATCCGGATCCCGCGAGCCCGTAAAATACGAGCCAATAAAAAGCGCCGTAACCCCGTCTATTAGTCATTCTAACAACGAACCGTAAATATCAACATCGAAAACCAAAACGTGCATCGCGAATGAAACCACCCATGCGTCTACACGCGGAAAAAGCGAATTGCAAGAATGCCGCTGCACTCTCGCTTGCCGTTTATCAAAACTCGCGTTGTTGCCCATCGCAGCCGGCGGTATATGTATATAGCTACGCGAATAATCCAGCTCGCCGCTATTAATAGCCTCGCGATCACCGCCACCGCCGGCGCGCAGACGCTGTATACTTCATTAATAAACTCGCGCGCTCGCCGAGGTTCGAAAATTCATATTTGCGAGTCAATTTTGAGAAGAAACGGTAAAAATTTTGCGGACACAAAAAAATGTGGGCGTGCACCGCATCAATCGAGGAGAGCTTTTAAGGCGGAGCCACGTGAGGAACACGACGCGCCGGAAGAATTACGTTATGCGCATACAAGTTTATACGTAGTGCGTGCGTAAGTTGTTGCGTGAGAGAAAGAGTGTAGCTCGTGGTATAGTCGCACAGGCGCAAAAAAGGTTCTTGAAAAATCCGGATCTTTCGGATATATCTGTTAAAGTTGGGGTTATCTTCTTTACTTGGATGAATAGTAAATATAAAAATTGTATCATTAATTTGTTACATTAGATTTCGCCGATGAAAAGTTAAGAAGTGTTATGATGGAAAAAAGAAGACGTATAACTAACGAATACAACTACACTGTTGCATATCATAGGAGTGCACACGTATGCGAGACCCTGCACGTGTGCGAATTTGTTTAAAGATCCGCGAGAGACAAAGAACAACGGTAAAACGGAGCTGGTTGCGCCGAGAACGCATATGAGAAAGATGGAAGAAGAAAAAATGCATAAAGCGCGGGTGGAGGAGGAGTGATCAAAAAGCGTGCTCGCAGATAAAGTGACAGATTACCGAGCGTAAATATACCGGGATATTTATTACGGCAATAACTTTCATAATAAAAGTGTTTATCGCACATATGTATAAATACCCGCGTGCTGGATATAAGTCGGACGCTTTAATGCATTGCTTATGAGCGCATTAATCGTACATACCATGCGATGTATAAATATTTTGACACAACTGTTATTCATGCCTTTTAATTCTGCATATTAACTCTCTGGGTATATACATATCGATCGATCGTTAAAACGCGTTCGTGTTCGTCTGGAAGTATTATGGTTTTTGAGAAAATATCCTGGGATGAACCGCAAGCGGGAACATTTCTCCAACGAGCATTATTATATAAGACAGTGCTATGGCAATTCTTCGTATACTTTCCATTATATACGCTCGCATTAGATACGTTAATCCGGGGATGCACACGCGCCGGCAGCCTCTAATTGTCCCCGAAATTGAGCTAAGAGATAAAGATTAAGACGCTTAGAAATGTGAGACAGTCCGGCCGGCTTAAGTGACACTCTTCCTGTCCCTGCGTACACTATATCTCCCCCCACCCCCCTCTCTCTCTCTCTCTTTCTCTCTTTCTCTCGGAATCCCTTTGATGATGTGCGTTTGTATCGCACGCGTCGTTGCTTCCTTATATACACGATTTCACCTCATTAAGCGCGTAATAGGCCTCCTGTCGAATCGTCGCTAGTACCCACACACACACACACGCATCGTTGTAATTTGTTATAGGGTAAATGCTAAGCTTTCGACGTTTTCTAAGTATTTTTAAAGCATGTCATTCGATAGTTGTGGCTTTTTAAAATTGCATTTGATGTGAGGATATTCCTATGGTAAAACTGTATTAATAATCATATAATAAGATTAAGTAACTGTAACATTTTTTTCAGTTCTGTAAAATTTTTCATAAAATTATTCTTTAGCTATTATTTTTATTCTAAACTTTTTATATTCGTTTTGCGTTCGCATCTGGTTTTTTTATTTAAATTTTATCTGCAATATTGTAAATTTCAAACGATTAAAAAGTGGATCCATTAAAATAGTTTATATATCAAACTAATTTTTTTTCAAAAATAAATAAAGAAAATTTTCAACACATAATTGTCCTCAATAAGTGGTTAAAATTCTGAGTCGATAATTTAAATATTATCTTAGAAAATGATATTCGGAAATATTAAAAAAAAATTGTTAAATCATATATCTTTCATCGTGACAATCGAATTTTTTTAGGGAACCACTCAGTTCGAAAATATAAAGAAGACATCATTGAAAAAAATTTAAAGAAGATCGGATAATTTTTACACTGTAATATAAAAAAATAAAAATACACAAAAACATAAGATATTTTGTTAACATTTGTGTCATCTTTTCACAACTTTCTTTACGTAGAAGCAAAAAATTAAACTTGTTATTCTTGATTCCTCCAAAACTTTTGATTGATCGTATGAATAACCTCGTAATGATCAATATAAAAAATCCATTCCGACATATACAAAAGATACTTAAAATAAGAACAACAGAATGTATAGCCTCAAACCGCTCCATGATTCAATACAGCCGCGACCTTACGCCAACCGACCGCCACCTACCTACACACCAACAGAACAGGGACTTTCCCCATAATATACACGTTCGCACGCGCTGACAAATTCCCTTTGCAATATATACGTATATACACTAGACTCGGCCACAGGCACATTATAATTCAAAGCGTTCGGTGTATATGTATGTGTGGGGGGACCCAAGTATGCGTCTATATCACGCGTGTTATTATGCGTCGTGCGTATATACACGCACGACAAGTCGACGGGTCGAGTGATTATGTGCGCACTTTACACGTGTTCCCTCTGGTTACGTTTCGCGTTCACGGTCCAGGGCCGCTGCGAGGTGAATTTCACGTGGGCTTAGAAGTGCGAGGAGGAATTTTTCGCGCATTTTGAGTTTGCTAGTATGGATAAAGTGAAGTGTAGTTCTCAGTGTCAGCGCGTATAGCCATATTTTTTTAATTTATTCCAATGATCAAGTTCGTAATAATTTAATTCCACACGGGTATGTAGAGTTTTAAAAAGTATGCTGATTATAAAAAAGTGCTGAATGTCAAAAAGTAAACGAGTGAGAGAGAAGTTCCTGTGAGTTGAAAATAAGTATGATTTGATAAAAATTTCGTTGACCTCCAACAATGGAAACTTCTCATTCATATGAACTCGTGATAATATTAGTCTGCTTTGATATGCATTCGATGCGAAAAACAATAACAATTGATGATTGCGGATGACTATAACTTTTCTAAATTGTCCTTACTACTCAACATTGTGAGATAGAGACGAATAGAGTAAAATGTTGGTCAGTGCGATCTAATTTCGATCATCTATTTAATGAAAACTCCACGCACTATTACCTTTTAGGTATAATTAAGTATTAAAATTTTGGCTACATTAATTTATTTATTACGCGCAACAGTAATTTTGCTATACTTTTCCTGTAAGAAATCCTGATACGAAATAAGGTATCAAAAACGTTTTGTGAGTTCGAGATTATGCAAAACCTTAACTTACTATCACAACATGTACATAGTCAGTATCGTGTATTAAAAACATTCAAATACACTTCATCGTATGATTACTTATCCCGCAGTGAGGTTGTAACTTCTCTTTTACTGCATGATTATTTGTTTACTTGCCATGCTGGCGATATGATTTAGAGTAAACAACCTTTTTTGAACAGTTAATACAGTTGAGTCTTTCGCTAACAAGATCGCTAATTTTACAACAAAATTATTTTCCGCGTACAGCTTATAACACGCATTCATGCAAACATTCACACAAACAAGAACTGACGAACAAACGTGTCAGCAACAGTATTGTTCGTGACATAAAATAGGCTCCTTCGTGTAGAGACAATAAACCGGAGTACTTTGCACTTTCTTCCACGCGGAGTTATTGTATACGCGACCGGTGTGGTTTGTTAACCCCTCGTTTACACGCGAGAATTCGCCTGCTAACGAGAGACGACTTAACGCGCATTACCGCGTCTTTATTACTAACGACGCTAACGCGACTGTCGAAGCTGTGAGCACTTAGCGATCGCTTTTTACTCTCTAGCGATCGCTGCTCTGCCAAATTGACCTATCTTTCGAAAGTGAAACTAAAAAGCTCTTGCCAATTGAGCTATTTAAGGCGAATTGACTTGCTTGGAATATCAATTCACTTATGACAGGGTATTAATCAGTCTCGTTTTTATCGTTTTATTTGGCGGTTTATTTCGAGTACGTATTACACATGAACTTGAATTTTCAATACTTATAATAATTTATTAAATGGCCGTTACGTAATCGAACTCGCCAGAAACAGTGAAAATGTTTACGTTTTTTATTTAATCTTCAGACGTATAGATAAGATATCTGCTTTTCCTCATTTCACATATGTAGTTCCAATTTGTAATTAATGTCAAACTCGCACGATTATCGTTTAAAGAATTTTTTTTTTTTTTTCGTACAAGGCAAATTAGATCAATCAATTCGCGAAGAATATGCAGTGAATATACACCACCGAAAATCATTAATTATTTCGTTGCTATATGGTTTCTTAAAAAAAATCTCCCGTTACCTTGGCCGCTAACGAGTCTCGACGTAAAAATATGACCCCTTAAATACCTCAAAGCGCTCCTCTTTTTCCGATAAGACCGAAAATTATGACGCTTCGTTTTAATTGCCCCCTACTCGAGAAGAAAAAAACCTGTGCCACATAGCTCCACCCAGTCGTCGCGACAGCAGTACGAGTTTACCCACCTTGAATCTCGAGCGGGCGTAAATCTCTTTTGAAGGGGACGATGCCGACGAGAAATGGGTCACCATTTTTACGGTATCGCGCGTGTCGTAACGCAGAAAAACAATCTTCGCGAGGAATCGCGCGCGATAAGATCCTGCCGGGCGATAAGCGATGAAGCTTTCCTTTAGATCGAAGTCTAGTTGCTCACGTGTTTTTTTTTTTTTTTGAGGGAAAATGTGATAACCCAGTGGCAGTGATGTCCTTGAATCCGAGAAGAGGATCGGTGACCATCGATATGTCGACGGAGATCAGGAGTTTAGATAATTGCAGAGAGGTATTTGTATTCTCGCTGGATGGTGACGTGTGGTACATTTTCAAATTTTTGAAAATATTCATTTTTTTATTTAAAATGCAGTATAATCTAGGAGACTATATTAGTAGGAGATTTTATAAATTATTATTGGCGGTATATTTTTGTTTGCTGTGCAATCGAACCACTGCTGACGGTTGTCTTATTACTCAGTCAGAGATTACACTGTTTTTAAGCGTATACGTTAACAAGTTTGTAATCATGGCCTAAAATTAGTATGACATCTATTAAAAGTCGATTAGGAATAAAAAAACCTGTTATTTTCATAAACATTTTTAGAATTTATGTCATAGTAGTTTTTTTATTTTCGCGAACTTTACGTCGACTAGGTACTGATTTTCCGCAGAGCTTTGTTTCTCTCACAATCACTGCAATTACCAGCTAGTTGCTAGATATTTTTGAAAAATTAAAACAGAGATAGCTATTTTTTGCTCCTAAATGCGCGAGAAAATCACCGGAAAAAGCGTTTTGCTAAATGAGTCTGAAGTTTACATCATTAGTGTGAAATTAAATTTTTTTATACCAATGCTACGTTTATTTTTCCTACACGCAGAGACGTGTAGGTACTTAGAACGTTTGGTTGCATAAAATTACATCAAAGTAAGATTCGAATGTAATTCTCGGCTTTTTAGTAACTTTATTGGACTATCAAAGATGCAAACTGTAGACTCATTTCATTGCGGGATAAGGGGTGGAATAATTTTACAATTATTTCCAATACAAACCGCCTATTAAACAGCTTAAAAGTAACGAAGTAAGAATTCTCTATACCAGGCTAGAACTATTAACATGAAGAATCACTTAAGCTTAAAGCTTACTAAGATCATAATTAATATCAACTCCACTAAATTCTCTATTTTCGTTACCTATATACCAGAGGTACACACGTACACTCTACATTCCGTTTGATCCTCCATCACCTCACTACGCATTATAGGCACGCTCTCCATCAATCATAACACATAATCGGCGGCATATCGATGAGGTATCGATGCTCACCGATGATGACTCAGGCCTCTCTCTCTCTCTCTCTCTCTCTCTCTGTCTCACGCCTGTGCTCGTAGCTGTTTGCTCAACTTTGCGTTTATCGCCAATTTGCACTCGCCTTATAAACACACGGCGTCGGTTTCGCGCTGCGCCGCCGCCTCGTCATCTCCGTCAATTAAGACAAATAGATCAATTCATTATGTAATTTGTGCAGGCGCGATGAGAAGACACGCCGTAGCAGTGGTAGCAGTGTTATAACACTGTATAAAGGATAGGTTTTATCGACGAGGTAGGCGTATATGGGTGTGTGGAGTATGATGTGTAATTTTGTGAAATTATTGTCTTCGGAGCTGTCGGTGTTTTGTGGCTGCTTTAATGTTTGTTACTCTTGCAGTAGTGTGTTTATTTACATGAATTCATAGTGGAGATATAAAGGTGATAAATGTTCTGGGGAATTCTCGGCGAGATGTAGTATAGTGACGTAGAGCTTTTTGCAATGGGTTGACGTCATTTTCGAGTTTGTAAATTTTTTTGTTGCTGATTTGCATTATCAAGAGTGAAAGGAAAATTCCCGTAGAATACTTTTATAAATTTGCAAGTTTGCAAGTTAAAATTACAAAAAGTTTCACAAAAATTACGATCCTCTCTCGCAAACTTACGACGGAGTATACGCTCCCGGAAAATACAATCATAACTTTAGAGGAAATTTTTGAAAATCTATCGCGGTAACTTGTTTTGTGTATTTAAAAAAGAAAATTCAAAATAAATATGGTAATTTATACTTATTAACTATTTTCTGAGAATTGGCCAACCGAATTAACAAATGAAATAACAAATTAAATTTAGAAGAAAACGTGTATAAATCAGTCACAAGCGAATTTTCATATTTTACAAAAATAATTTTTAGTAATATTGTATATTTGTCTTGACATACTGGGCTTGTCCTACTTAAATAACGAAAGTATGGCTACTTCCTTGCTGACTAAAAATAAACGCTGAGAACCAGATCAAGACTTATTTTTATAGAGCATCGTACTTAAATACACCCATTGATATATTTATCAGTTGCAAGCTGTTTGAGGAATCGATCGTGACAAGTACTCTCTAAAGTTGAATTAGTGAAAAAACCACTAAAGATTAGTTAAAATTGCTCCACCGAAACATTAGTGAA
>JAYJLV010037932.1:0-20000 GCA_036873485.1 Torymus texanus
ATATCTGCATTCGCACCCTCGTTCGTGGCATCGGTCTCCGTGGATATGCAGGTATATACGCGAGGTGCGTGTCGTAAAGGAGCGGTTATGAAAATCACAATGTAGGTATAAGCGTGCTCGTGTATCGCATGTCAGGCGAGTGAAGTGGCACCGGTGGTGCGCTATGGGGATTTTTAATGGCGATCGTTTTGCTACAGGGATTAATGGTGTTTGTAATAACTGGAATGACTCTGATTGGTTAATAAACGTGTAATGGGGGTTTTATTGATAGAGCAGAGATGAATTTGTTGTTTGGTGGAAAGTTATCGTAAAATATTTTGATTAATTGAGGGAAGCGAGTATTTGTTTCTATTGATTTTATCTGGATTAAATAAACGCAGACAATGTGTATGATTTCTTTTTATGGTTCAAGTACGATTTCGTAATAAAACAGCTTTATCAGCTGAATAGAAATATCAAAATAAAGTTACTACTTGACTCTTGAGACTATGTAGAAATTATGGTATCTAGAAATATTTAATTAAGAGATAAGATCATCTTGTTCTATCAGTCCTACGATCACTAACACAATTTCACGGCGAATATTTCCATTCACTCATAATTTAATGCATTTTCACATCCATGTTTCTTTATTTTAGTTTCTACAGAATGTTGTCTCAACAAGTTTTAGACAATTTATTTATTTATTTTTTTTTATATATTTTATTTATTTGACCAGAGTAAAGTACAATAAATTACAAAATACATTAATAATTATTATACATAAATTACATTACAATATGTAATCTAGTAAAGGGAAAATTTCCTGATCGCTGGTCCAGTTTTCCAAAAACTACCTTAAAACTAGAAATAATAATTAGTAAAATAGTAAGAAACTTTTGGCAGAGTAGGTGCAGGAACAGCTTCTGCTTAAATATTCAATAATACTAGACAGAGCCTTTTCCTATTTTTGGCAGTATTATAAATATATATTTAACAAACTTATGTATTAGTACTTGATTTAATTAATAATATAAATGTATTCTCTTTAAACAGTAACAAAGAATAATGGTTTATATATACAAAAAGATATATCTACTGACTTTACCAGTATTTTACTAACATTGCTCTGGCTGTTGTATAATATCGTGTGGGAACATTTCTGACCCTAGCGTACGTTTTTTTTCAATACTGCTCAGTCTAGCTGGGCATGTAAGACCTATGGCACAAGTTACTCTGTAATTAGGAAACATTTTCTTGTGTTGAGTAGACGAATCACATTTCCAAGAAGAAGTAAATACAATATTGTCAATAACTATAATATCTTTATGTTTAGGTTGATGTTTTAATGAATACATGAAGTTGGTGTAGGTTTATTTGCCTCTTATTCCTCGGTCAAAGTAGAAGATAGCCTTGTTTGATCCAAGGTAGTTTATGCCACCGTAGGACATTCGATAGCTGTTGGATTATAGTATCGGTTCCCAGGTGCATCCTCTACCCTCTTAAATTTTTCCAACTCGTTGTTTCCTACTGAAATTTTATCAATTCTGTCGAAACCTATTTCTATTGGTAAATAATTACCACCATTATTGATGTTCTTTTTGCCTTTACATATTTAATCTTTTTCTTTTTCCCACTATCGATTTAAACACCCATTTTCCATAGCTCAAAATTCTCTCGTCTATACTTCCACCGCCATTAGTTCCATTTCCCAAGAACAGCACAATTCCATAGATAAATATTCATTCCCAAAACTAACGAAACTCCTGTGCACAGACGTCTCCACCCACATCATCACCACAAACAAAAACGACCGACGTAACCGTTGAAAACACTTCCCCACCCCCTATCCACACGCCACAACTCAAGCAAATAATGAAAATTTCAAATCCGCCATTATCTCGCTTCATCCTAACCGCGTACAGCCGCCCTGTTGCATCTTCGCCTTTGATATCAATTTCCGCAGCAACTCGCCTCGCCCCACGCCGAAACACGCATTACGCGCGTGTACGCGCGCGCGCACGGCAATTTAATGATATTCGCCGAACGGAAGATCAGAAGGGATGTCTGTGTTCGCTTCCCTCTCTCTCTCGTATATATATGCGGTCGGCTGACGAGCCGCTCAGTTGCAACGCTTTTGCTAATTAGCACAGACATTCACATGTGTATATGTATACACGTGTGTATACGTGAGTCGATGGGTTGTGCCGATGTGTAACCTACGCTGCAATGGCAATATACGAGCGCGATACAATTTAATCATTCCGACGTGCTCGTGCGAGCACAGAATCGTTGATGCGAAAACAATGATCGCGAGACTTCGGTTGATGCGTATACGTTGTATATAGGGAGAAACATACATGTGTATGTGTGTGTTGTGCGGGAAAATTTAATCTTGCACACGCGATAGGGCCTTTAGAGAGCAACGCGTTTTTCGACGCGTCAGTGCGTTTATCGTCAATTTTGCGCGAATTTCATTGTAAATTTCGTATATATATTGGTATGATGTGTTGGAATGGTGATATTGAGTTTTAAGGGTAAAATGGCAAATGAATAATGTGGAATTGCATTTTTTTCCCTTTTTTTTTCTTTTGAAAGGTCGATTGTTCGATGAATTTCGATAGCCCTGTAAATAAAAATGTATAAATTCCATTTGTTATTGTCATTATGATGTTTCGTTGATTATCTAATGAATTTATGATAATCAGATTTGATAATTCAGCAATAAAATTATTGACGTATAGGTACTCAAGAACATAAGAGCGATCCATTTTTTATCTTCAATGATGAACAATAATTTTAATGAGGCAATTAAAGATTAAACGATTAATTATGATTATTATTATTATTATTATTGTATAAGTTTTCATACTTCAAAATATACTTAACCACAGTTTTAAGCATTTTAGCATTTTAAGTGAAAATAATAAACGAGGTATTATTCTCAAGGAACTTTGCAAATGCGGGTCTTGAAAGTCAAAACTTTTCTTCGAGACATAATTTATTTCAAGACTCGTACTTTAATCCAAGTAGAAAGTAAACTAAGCGTGAACTCCTCCTATTTAATTTCATTAGCCTCTTTGCAATGATAATATGGTTTTACTCGTAGACGGTATAATATTCATCGTTATAAATCACTTTTATAACTAAAGAATACAAGATAATCTGTTGACAAGACACGATAACAAACCAAATCATTTTCCATCTGCAATCGAGCTAATCACTTGATCATCGATCAATAAAAAACAACAACAGGTTAATACACCCACTATGATCGATTTAATAATAATCATCTCTACTAAACCCAATATATTTGCAAGTCACGGAGGTCACCATCATTCCCTATACTACACCTATTCTCCTATACTGTCCGAAAATTTCGTTCAACTATATACACACACACATATATATACATACATTTCACGCCTGTCTCCGATCTACTATCCACCGCGCAACCTGAATTTCGTCTCCGCACAACTTGAAATTACTACTCATCGACCCGTCACGCCTACGCATACACGTATATACATACACCTATACATCTATATATATACGTGCCTGGCGAGTGAGCGAGCGCGCGCACAATATCAATCGCGCCGCGTCAAGCTCGCGAGCGCGTCGGGAGATTTTCACCTCCGTGCTGTTGCTCGCACCGCGAATGCATGTGTCTGTGTATGTATACAGGGGTGGAGAAGGATAGAGAGAATACCACAAGCTGATGAGTTGCGGACGTTTGTCCCGGCCGCTATACGCCTCTGAGAGAGCGAGACTGGAATTGACGGCGACTTTTTCGGCCTGAAGTTGTTTTTTTTCTTTTTGCTAGTGCAAGGATGGAGTGAAGTGAAGTGGAAAAGTGGTAGAGTGAGGTAGTTATATCATGAATGTAGAGAGGTTTGAAAAATTATGAAAAGTTTTTTTAATTTCAGTTGACAATATAAATGTTTTTGTATAAAATTATGTGAATGTTTATGTTCTTTTTTATATTACAATTCGATATGTTAATCTTAAAACAATTCGCAAAGTGCGAGAGTTCATTTTGATAAACGATGAAATGTTTGAAAGCTTGATTTACACTCTGAAGAGCAGTAAAAGTATGTGGTATGTGTGTGTGTGTGTATGTGTTTTGCAAGTAATTTTTCCTTCGCGCAATAAAAACGTATTAAAAATTTTACGAGCCCCATATCTGACCACGTTTATACATGGTTGGTAGCTATGTTAATTTTTTTTTCACATGCGCACTGCAGAAAATTAAAATGTTGTATGAATGAGGTTGCCGCGATATAATAATAATATTAATACTTCACAGTACGTATAACAATTTTTTTTTTATTTATTAATACTTCATTTCCATACGCTTGCAGCACGCAAACATAACAAATTTTTCCTTTGTCCATATAAAAAATAGAACAATGAAAGTTCATGAAATACACGAGGTAGTCGGTTTCGCGAGAAAAAAAATATATACCAAAATTGTAACAAATATTTTCCACGTGACATATTAAAAACTGCGTATATAGAGCCGTGCTCTAGTACAAAACAAACTATGAACTAACAGACTAGAATGTGAAGAAAAAAAAACAACAAATCTCGCATCAGCAGCGATTACAAAAAAAAAGCACCAGCTCTTCGGGTGTATGCACATCAATTCGTGGATAGAGAGAAAGAAAAAAAGCATTCGCTTACGGCTTAAATATACCTACTCCGGCCTCTCTCTCTCTCTCTCTCTCTCTCTCTCTTATTTATAAAATAACGCGTATGCGAGATCTCAGTTATCTGGTTGCTTTTTGTTACAGATCACAAGCCCAAGCCAACCAGTAGGAATGCGTAACCAGAACTGGTGCTTCCGTTCATGAACTACAAAACGGGCGAAAAGGCATTTCATATGCAGGGAGCATGTTTCTGGAACTCTCTTCCCTCATCGTTACACCGTTTACCTTCTCTTTATATGTTCAGGAGGGCGGTACGTCAGCATCTATTCGATCTTAACGCCTAGCATCTCTATGAACTACCAACAGAAAGATCTTTTTCGTACTATTTTAGTTGACTAAGCGGATTGCTTTGATCTGTGATATTTGACTTAACAGCTGATAACGACGATGACTTCATGTGTAATAATTTATATTTATAAAACTGTGATATTTTTCTTAAGTAATGTGAGCACCATCTGTGATATTTCGTTTAATTATATTTTTATTAATGAAGGTCCTGCTTTTATCTTGCTTTTATTTGATTTATCTATTTGACTGCGTCTTTTTATTTTCATTTTATTTTTTATTATTTTATTTTTTATTATTTTTATGTCTATCGTTGTTCTTATGATTATATTTATTTTATCATTTATCGTATAACGTTTTATTTATTATATTAGATAGTATACTTTATTAATTGTATTATACAAATTATTGTATTTATTGTTTTGCTACGAAGGCAAATAAACTAAACTAAACTATCTATCTATCTATCTATCTACTAGGAAAAACATCCCCGCTTGGCGTTGAAAATCCAAGTCTGTTTCAGCCCGAATAAATATTCCTTTTTTTACAGACGCGCGATGTTATTGGATCATACTATCGCGCGTACTGCACCGTCTCTCTCTCTCTCTCTCTCTCTCTCTCTCTCTCGCTCTGCACAATTCGATGTTATTTCCCCGCGGAGGATGAAATCCCATGCCAGAGGAAAAATCCCTGCGTGTATATATATATACGTTGATCGCGCGTGCGTGCGCGTAGACGCGCAAAGATACTTATCGTCGCGATTTAAATAAGCAAACGCGCCCGCGAGAATGCGAAGCACGGCTATCAAACGTGAAAGGGTTTAATCGAACGTACGTGCGTGTGGTAGGGAATGGGGAAGTGCATCAACGACGATGAAAGAAACAACGAAAGTGAGAGTGATTTTAAAATTAAAATTTTCACGATGTTACGCGGTGGATCATAAGATGCGCGCTCTAATTCTATATAATGTAGATGGGATTCTCATAAAATTCATTGTTACTGGACGATTAAGATAAAATAAGATTAACCCTTCCAAGTAGAAATTCAAGGGATAAATCTCGAGAATATTACGTTATAAACTTTTCACAATTATCGCACGTAAATCTAACAAAGGGTGGCAAACAACTTCAAAAGCGTAATTTAAATCGCAAGATTCGCAACGAACGGCAGTGCCGACTGAAACTAATGCAATTAAACCTGACTATCCGACTGGCCATCCTCCCTCCTCTGCGTCCATTCAATGACCACCTAAAACCACCGATCGCCTACCCCAGCCACGTCCTCATCGCAAATTTCCACTTCTCTTTACTACCACGACTACCTCTACTACCCTTAACCCTTCGGGGCCAAATTAAAAATCAATCCCACATACTCACTTCCTCTCTTTCTCTTTACTATATACTCTCCTTCCGAGGTCGCCACCACGTAATGCTTCCTCAGGTCCCTACGTGGGTCTTGCGGGAAATCCTCTTAGGTGTGGCGCGTCGACGTCGCTAATGCCCTCACGCGCGTTTGTATATATAGTGTATGTATGAATGGCCTATTGCGAAGTGCAGTGGTAGCTTTCCTCACGAGATTCTAAACGCGAGTTCGCATGATAATCGCTGTTTTTGAAGGGTGTGTGGGTCCGCGTATATAATTGGGATAATTGAATGGAATGCGTGCGTGTGAGAGTCTGTGGGAATGGGTTTTGTTTTGAGGGGGGTTTTGATGTAAGAGTGTGCGGGGATGGTTTTTGATTTATTGGTCGGTGAAGAGGTTTGCTGTGTATAACGTGGGTCAATTCGTTAATAACGTAGTATTGTTAGTTTTAGGTATGATATAATAGTTTTTATGGTGAAGAAATGAAATACAATGACTATTAATATTTCACAATTTAATAATTTTATGAAAAAGAAATACTATGGAAAAAGCTTAAAACATCGCCGTACTCTCGTATACAAATGAAAAATTATATTGAAAAGTCTACGACCGGAACGTTTAATTTCCATTATATCGTAGAAGAAAACGGAAATAATTTTACCTTACGACTATAGACTTGCGTATATATACATATATTTGAAATTATTAACCATATTCCGGTTTCCCATTAATACCCCGAACATCCTGCGCCCTTTCCATCCACCCCCATAAACCCTCTCACTACATTTTTTCCCTTTCTCGCGCACTCGCGTTCGTACTCATTACTTTTAATCCCAACACACATCACGGTGCATTATTCGCCTGCGCGTGCGTACTCGCGCCTAACCGTAGAATTAGCGTCTCTCTCTCTCTCTCTCTCTCTTTCTCGCGTATACCCGCGTGTATATTACCAGCACTCGTGCGCTACAGCTTCTCAATCCTGCGATCTCTTCCGCCTCCTTTATTCTCTACGCGCTCGCGCACATACATTCCACCTCTTTCGTCTTGCCTTTATACCATTCCACCTTTCTCTCTCTCTCTCTTCCCTTTTTTTTAATACCCCCACACGTGTTCAGTGCACACAACTTTCTCTCTTGCTCTCAGGAGGAAGTAAAGTCATTTCGTCCCTGCAATCTAAGTTAAGTGACTTTCGAGAGCTTCGAGAGAGAAAGAGAGAGAGAAACTCGTTCCGCGAGCGAACTCCTTTTTATCTAGTTCGCGCTCTGCGAGCTCGTGTGTCTCTCTCTCTCTTTCTCTACCTTCTCGTTCGTCCTTGCGATTGGACTGGCGCAGGCCAAGAGTTCCGCTTATACTTCGCGTCTTAATTCTCCGCTTCGTTTTCCAGGGACCCCAACCCTTACCTCTTCGCTTCTTTTGTTCGCCTTTGAGCTTTCGGCTTCTTTTCTTTCTGTCCGCGGACGCTCGAACTTGCTGCCGATATTTATACGGAGATCGAGAAAAGGAGAAGGAGAAGGAGGTGGAGAGAAGGTCCGACGGTGGCAATCGATACTTGGGGGATTATAGGTGAGCTTGTTTCTTTTTCTTCGCTACTTTCCCGTTCAGCTTTTCTTTTGCGTTTCAAGAGGTCATAGGTAGTAAACAAGGGACAAATGATTTGAAAATTATACAGTATTGTTATCTCTGGAGGATAAGAAAAAGTAATTGTTTAGTCTTTGGATTGCATCTATATATTTTTCAATTGCATGAAAAACTATTATATTCATATTAGAATAATAGTATAGTTTTGGTATGAGACTAATAAAATTTTAAACCGTACCAGTCACGCAAACTTTATTCAAGTATAATATTCAATACCTATCGATTGCAAGTTTTATAGAATAAATTCTCTCTCTAATAATAACTTAAAATTTGTTAAAGAAAACATTTCCCTCACAACTAGTCACTCTTACTTCGGCAAAAAGGCAGAAAAAGCATTGAAGTTACCATAAAACAAGCGAAACATTCCAGTCCACTGGGCGACTATCAAAGTACTCTTATCCACACTCGCGCCTTAATTTTTCTCCGTTACTACTATTACCCTCCTCACATAGCTCTCCTCCTAATTACTAAAAAAATGCTTCCCTCTCTCTCTCTCTCTCACTCTCTTTCCCTCTGCATCGTGGCTTTCTTTGCGAAAACTCTTTAGACGGATGTAACGATGCACTAAAGACAGACCAGCACAGCTGCTGCCATTGCTATACTACTACTGCAGCTACTAAAGCGAATGCGCGCTCAGAGCTAGCGCCAAACGTAAACGCGCGCGCAGGAATTGTTTCTTGTTCGTTTTTTCGAACGCTTACTTTTCCATTACACCGCAATAAAGAGAATCCAAAAAGAAAAATATAATTTTCCTTTGCCATTCCGTGGTGCGCGAAATGTGGTACCTTTGTAATTTCCTCTATTTCCTCTCGGTTCCTTTGCCCTATGAATTGTCTCTCACGCAGTGTAATTATTATTTATTAAAGAAACATATGTACTTCCTTTATTTTCTCTAACAATTTTGTAGTTTAATAGTTTTTCATTAAAATTTTAGTTCTTAATAAATTTTAATATACAATAATTAATCTAATAATATCCAAAAAAGAAACACAGTAGAAAAATGCACAATATAAAATTCAAATTTAATGTATACACACCTATATACATATTCTTTAAAATACTGCACCAACATTAACCCAAGCACCTTCATAACTGAAAAATACGAATCCACCACTCCTCATACCAATGGCACATAAAGCCGTACAGCAGCACTGTGCAAAAAAAAACTACGTCCCTCTGATACTACATACATATACTCGTTTCGCCCTCACATTTTCCCGAAGAATCAACCTTGGCGCAAGTAACGCGAGCGGCCATGTAACATAAAAAAGCTCGCGGCGCGTCTATACATTCACAATGACCGCGAAGTAATAACTCCATATACTTTTTTCCCTTCTCTCATGTAACTTTTCCATGCAAACTGCAACCGTTTCCATTTGCCTTTCTCTCAAATATTCATTCTACCTTGACTGTCGCACCACTACCTTATGCTTCATCTTACCTCTACTCTTATACATTTCCTATGAAGAACCATACGGCAAACTTCAACTTACATAAAGCGCGCTAACGCTCGTGACAATCCAGTCGCTCCATCTTTGCCTATAAATAACTGGCGCGAAAGCGAGCGCGAGCGCGTTTTACATGAACTCTACTGGAATAAATCAGCCACCTAAGAAAAGTACAAGAGAGAAAGAGAGAGAAAGATAGGCCACAAAGTACGCGGGCACTGGGTGTAATTAGATAAACGTAGGAAAAATTTATGCGCGACGAATCTCACTCACTCGCTTGCTCGCTCACACGCATGCCGAGTGAATCACCGCTGCATTGCATGTATATAAGCGACATGTGCAGCCGGTCCAAATCGCACGCGTGTGTCATGTCGTTCAAGGTGGTTATAAATCTGCGCTGTCGGTGTTGCGTGTATGTGTATGTATATATATATGCGTGAGGTATGTATATAGTAGGTAGGGTTAGACGAAGGTAAGGTATATATATACAGGGTTAGTGAAGAGAGATCTCTGGGCTCTCTCAAGGGAGGCTGAGTGTTTGAATGGGAAAAGTGGCTTTGATGGGATATCATTCGGTTTGTCGGAGCTAGAGAGGCTTGTTTACTTATCCAGAGAGCTGAGAATTCGGGCTTGATCGCTTGGTGGTCGCTTTTTTTTTTTTTTCTTAGATAAGTATATAGTCACAGTTTCTATATGTGAAAGAATATAGAGGTGATAAAACATCGGGATGCGGTTGAAGGTGGATTGATATACTGCGGATGAATTTATTCATCTTCGCTATATGCGAGCACTCGCGGTAGTATTTTTCTCTTTCAACTTTTTGATACCAAGTGACTTTTGAACTCTATAAAACTTTTGCAGCATAAGGGAGCTGTGCTATGTGCGTGCGCGTTACTTTTGATTTATGTGCTTTTACCATATATAAATATACTTGATTATATGACGCAGCAGTGAGGAATTTAATTATGTTATCGAAATTTAATTTAGTAAATTTCAGTGTTGCGTACACACACATACATAATCTCGTGATATGTCTAATTATAATACTAATAAATTATTAGTGGATGAAAATCAAGGACCAAGTATACAGTTAATTAATATATATAATATAATATATAATGTCGGCGAAATATTATGAAAAAAATGAGGAAAAATTGTATTCGAGGTAGGAGAAAGAATATTTATTAAAATTGCTTATTATTCTATAGTCTCTAGTGTTAGAGCAGAATTATCAGATTAGAACATCTCAACGCGCATGTTGAGCTCTCGGACACGTATTTACTACAGCAGCTGTTTGTGTTATTGACATTTTGAGTGCAACTAGTTCGGAATGCAAATCCATGTTATTGACACGAGTAGAATTAGTATATCGACATGCGAGTTGCATTTTAGAAAGTACCAGCAGCATTTGCAACAAATTAATCATTAGCAAATACCATCAATATTATACAACATTAATATGAAATATATCAAATGTAAACTGAAATCGATTGACGAGTAAAGAACAAATATGTGTATTTATGCAGATTTATTCAAAATTTACTATTGTATTATTTTATTTTGTTTTTATAAACCAACATATTTTTCTTCCAAAATTTCGTTAAAGAATGTAAAATGAAACTTTTTTACCAGTTTGATAAAAATTTAGGTGACATTTACATACGTACATTTCCATATATATCTATGTTTAAAAAAACTTTGTAAATATAGAATGTAAATTGGAGTACGAAAACCACAGGGTATAGGAAGAAAAAAAAAATACGCTTCCCGCAAAAGGGAGCATCTATAAATCATAATGATATATAATACCGTGTACTTATCATATACGCTATATGTAAATATTCATATAAATAAACGACTGAGAGATCGATTACATCTCCACATTTATTGGTATATTATGTATAACTCCACCTGGCCTCGTAACAAAATATATTTCAGCTCCGTCAAAATTCATTCCAACCAAATAAACAAAACCATTCATTCACACACCTATACAGTAGTCTACTATATCCTTCACCGTATAAATCTAAAAAAAAAATAAGAAAAAAACACGCATCGTCACAGAAACTTTAACAATCCATCCACCCCTCTTCCTATATGTATACGCATACCCAAAACTTCCTACAAACACGCGATTCTCCAACTCTCCAAAAAAAAAAAAAAAAAACGAAACCTCAGCAAATCTCTCAATTATTTATTAGTATACCATACGCATATACAACAACTATAAAACTTACCGAACAGTTTCTTGACTTGCTGCTGACTGATGAAGATGTCAAAGTAGGCGTCGGCAGTGCCAGCCTGCAGCAGCGCTCCAACCAGTAGCAATAGAATCGCCGGGCCAAACAACGCCTTTGTCGTCGGCAACAGGAGCAGCATCTCAACGGCCGGCGAACTTGCCGCGGCCAGCTGCATTGTCGCATCGCTTCACCCTCTGCGAGCAACTTGCCAGAGAAGTTGGCGCTTTTACTAGTGGTAGTAGTAGTACACGCCGATAAGGAGTTTCACTCGAGGAACAGACCGGCGCTGCCTTTTTCTCGAAAGTATATAGAGGGAGAGATGTTCCAGCTGATCGAGCAGACGAGAGGAAGAGAGATTCAGTGGAATGAGACGTTGTTGTATATACGAGAAGTTTCGGAAACCTCATATATAGTTACTTCTTTTTCGGCAATGTTTTGATACACTTAGTGGACCAGGAGTTTGATTGCACTGAATTGATGAGTTATCGGGTTAACTTTTACGGATGTTGTAGATATATATTGTTTTGTTTCTATATAAACGAGGCGAAGTTTAGTTCGCAGTCTCTGAACAAAAACACTTGTAAACACTTATATCCCGTCAACATCTTATACGTTAAAATCTCAGCTTCGTCTCACGTATATAACTGGGTACGAAAAATTCCCTCCTCCCATATAACTCAAAGTTCCTCGTTGCCTCATCCATCACTCCTTCTCTGTTCCGCACTCCAATCCTATACACGTCACATACACTCTTCTTCGTTCCTTACTCTCTCTCTCTCTCTCTCTATCTCTATCTCTCTATGCTTTCTATATACTCGCTCACGTCACGTGTACAACGCGAGTATCATCCCTTTAAGGGAGGGTACGGCACGGTACGCGTATTTCTGTGTTGCATGCGCATCGGACGGCCGAGCGCGACTGTCGAAAGTGTCGGCGAGTAGCGCGCGCGAGAGACAGCAGCAGCCGGAGGCACGCGCGCGATGAACTAACGCCGCCCGGCGTACGGCGCAGGCGCCTGATGTGAGAGATGATGGTGGTGGTGGTGGTGGTTGTAGTCGACGTTTTATATATATATATAGGGAGTGCGAGATGCAAACGCCGGATTTCCGGATCGGAGAGAGATTTTTTTTCGTTGAAGGTGGGTGGAAGAGAAAAAGAGAGGGAAGAAGGGTTTCTTTGACGGGCAGGTGGGTAAGGTATGTCGATGTTATGGTGTTGTGCGGTCTGGATTTGATACTGTTTGGAAATTTGTATGCGGGGTGTAGGATTGTGTGTTTATTTTAAGGAAAGATTGAGTTGAACTTGTTAGTCACTAGTGGTGCTGGGTTACGGTAAATTGTTATTTTATAGAGGTCATTGGAGATTTGATCTTAGTAATCAAATAAGGCCAAGCTTAACATAATAATATAACATGTTTTATTACACTAATGAAATGGATAAATTGTTAGTGTTTACAGCTAATATGATGTTTATAAAAGGCAAATTTTTATTTTGACATTTAAACATTTTTAACAGCAAAAACTCAAGTTTAACAAAAGTAATGAGATATTTTACATATTCGAATTTGCTTTCTCGTTTATACAATGTAAACTTTTTGGTGAGTTTAGTTAAGCGTTTACTTTTTTACCGTGAGAATAGAAACTTAATTACTATTTAATTAGAATCAATCGTATGTAATTTAAAAATAGTAGAATCTAATCGCATCGATTGACACTAATTAAGATTAAGGGATATTTAAATTCTGTTTACAAAACAGTGGAACTATAAATAGTTTAATTAATGAAAACTATACATTGACGAATATATTACTAAATTAGAATTTAAAGTTAACGTACGAAAAAAAACGCTTTTCACTATTTTAACACTATTATTATTTTTCAAAGCAATTTCACGTTTATTAACAAACGAACGAAACCTCGACGGCAGAATTCATTTGGCGCTGCGGTAAACTGTTCAATAAAACTCGACGGGAACAATATTGGATTCGCCACTTTGAAATTTGATATTGAGATGGCAAATTCGTAATCAATGCTCTAAAAGTTTCTGCGTAAAAGTTCTATCGAGTTTTATTGAACTGAAAGAAGTAGCTCGATCTATATATGCATACACACACACCCAGGATTTCCCAGCATTTATTGGCTAAACTTGTTTCTACGGCACTAGAGTTGCGAGGAAAAAAAAAACTCATCGAACATAAATATATTTTTTTTTCTTCATCCCCTAGCTATTATTCTAATTTCACGCTCAAAGTCATCGTACTAATCGACAACTGCCGCCGCTTGAAATTAATAGAAACCTCGTCCCACTTTATAGAGATGGAAAGTCAATCCCAGCTAAAATCGTAATCCACTTTGCAAACGTGAAAATCATCGCCTACCTATACATACGTACATGTGTACCCACACATACACATAGTCACACTTAACGAGGGCTTATTAATTTACCCGTTCACATAGTGTATTTATCTCCATCGCTATGTTCCACCGCTTGCTACTCTCGCCCCTCTCATATATATATACGCTTGGATTTGGACTTTCGATTGGACGCTTACTGTACGCGCGCGCGCGCGCCTGCGAGCGTATCGTCACGCTCGAAAACGCTTGAATTTAATTAAATAGAACGGGTAGCAGGGGGTAAGGGAATACACACGTAGTGTGCGTGGCTCCCAGCGTCAAGACCTGTCGTCCTTTATCTTGCCTCTCTGTGACGCTATGTATATAGGAGAACAGAAGGAGGAGGTACACAGAGGATGGAAAAGAATTTTGGTTCGCGCGTATATAGTTTGCATTAGAATGGGACGCGCGCGACTGGAAGAAAGGAGGTTTAAATGGCTCTTAAGTAGGGTTAAGCTAGAATTATGGTGAAAGTGATGGCTTGTTACTGTTATTGTGGAACCTCGTTGCCAGTCGTTTACTTGCAGATAGGTGTGTCCATTGATTAGGCAAATTAAGAGTCGCGTAAGCGTATGCGAATTAAACGGGGAATGAAATTGCGTTTTATATACTTTAATGTATATATAGGATACTTTTATTAGATGTGACTATGATGTTGTTAATTTAATTGGATTTTGAAGGTAGTGAAAACATGTAGCTTTGAGAAATACCGTGTGTAAGCTAAAAGGCTGAAAAATTCATGCCATCATGAATTTTGACAGAGAGCAGCAGGGAGAGCAAAACGAGGGAAAAGAAAGAAACCAGACAGAATAGGAGTTTTTGGAACAGTTTCAAGAACCGTATAGGAATATATTGGAATGTCAGGGTCATTGAATTTTTCAAAGTGCCTGACATTTTTACGAATGGAATTCAATGAATTTATAATAATTTTAAAAACTAGTCTTTCTTCTCTAAAACCCATCGAAATTATTCTCGTACTATAGTTAATGGCTACAGTTTGATCGAAAGAGTGGAACACTTTTTTAAATCTGTTTTTCCACTGAATTTCACATATAGATTGTCATCTTTTTATACGTTACTTTTTAGTATAATATTTCTAAAACTCCTTGTGAGACGGTGGATTTCTCGCTGCTTACAAGAAATAGTGTATGTAACTTTTGCATGTTAAGCAATTTTTTTCACTATATTCTATATTAAATCGTAATTTACCATGTATTTCACTATATATATAAGATACAAGATTAAACTAATGCCAAAATTCAATACCAAGATTATGTTTTAATTTATTAATGAAAAGAGATAAAAACAGCATTTTACTTACAAAAACTATAGCCACTTATATACTAACCGATACTCCCTTATTCACACAGTAAACTTCTACGAAGCTTCACATTAACAAATGAATGCATTTTTAAACCCCCATTACACAACACAACCCTTACACAACCTTCGCCTCTCATGAGTTTTTCACGAACAAACAACACATCCCACCCATGCAACTCTTCCTCCTTCCCCTTCCATTACCGTTTACACTTCGACTCACAAGCGCGTGTGTCTTCCCCTTCCTCCTCTTAAAATCCCTTACTACATAATCCCGTCTCTTTCTCTCTCTCTCTCTCTCTCTCTCTCTCTCTCTGCACGTCGCTTCTACTCAGGGCGCGACGACCCTCGCACGCGATGACAACGACGGCGACGACAACGCGCTCTGACAAAGGGGAGTTTAATTAGAGGCCGAGCGAACTAATTAACCCGATCGGGTGGTACAGAGCGATCGGGTGATTTCCATTTTTGTCCCTATCTCTCTCTCTCTCTGACTCTCGTTCTCATCCCATGCGCGCTTTTCGACGCCGTGACGGAACGCTACCGTAAGAATCAATAATCGGCCGCGGGGGTGATGTAGAAGAGAGAGAGAGAAAGAGAGAGTGAGAGAGAGGAAAAGAGGGAGGGGGGAGAGAGAGGATTTGTCGGAATTCGTACTCGTGCGATTGGAATCCGATTAATTGGGGAGAGAAGGCAAGGGTTCGAGCGGATTGTTTTGGGATGGTAGATCGGAATTTTGGTCTTTTTTATGTGTGTATAGCTTGTTAGCGAAGGTATTGTAAATCTTGGTTGTGTATGATATTTTATTATATGTAATAATTATTATTTTGAAGTTTTACGTGTCATAAATATTCTATTAGATTCATATTTAATTTTTCAAAACTGCTCAATATTATAATAAGATAAGAATAGTAGGTTGCACTCACTTTTATCAATTAGTTGTACAGGCCCACTACATTGTATTTAATATAGTGAGATTAATTAATAAATATAGTAGTCGATGTAACCATATATAGCACAACAGTAGCTATATAACAAACATTATAACAGAAAAAATATGTATAATAATAGGTATCTTGATTGAATATAATTTATTTAATTTATCGTTACAAGTACAATAAATGTTGGCCTCTCTCATTATACGTTCAAAACTTGCCACGATTACACAGTAACCGCATAGCGCATCGTTATCAAATGAAACTTTAAAACTAACTCGATTCATCCAACGTTCACGACCTTATGTAAACAGCCGCAACGACAGGCAATTTCATAACGTTTCACCCTCCACCATGTGCACCATATAACTTTTTCATAAATAACAAAAACCTCTACCACTATGTAATTTCCTTACATTATTCACGAAATCGATAGCCTTCCTGTAAACAGAAAAATTCATCAACCGTCCATAAAAAAATTAAAAAAATATAAAAAAAACAACGACTACTACTCAGCAGTAGTAGCATCGTGTGTATCAGTTCACCGCATTGCAGGGAGTTCAACAACCGAACTGTGCTGTCCCAAGAAACTACGTATATACACCTATACTTACACTGTCTTCTGAAGCTGAAAGCAACCATCCTATCTCTCGATTCGACAGCCGATCGTACTTAAAGGCGACGTCAAGGAAGAGCCACATGCACGCACATCGGCTAATATCGATCGGTGCGCACGCGCGATTCATTATTTAAGCCTCGGCTGCTGCTACTGCTACTACCGAAGCTTCAAGGGGAATCCCGTAGTAGCAACGTTTGACTCCCCGCGTGTATATATACGTGTATATACACACGACGTATAGAGGCAAAAAAGGAGAGATCGATGCGCTTTTTGCATACGTATGTATATGTGTGTGTGTACGCTGTCGGGTCGTGGCTAAATGATAGATCCGGCGCTTTTTTGTCGATTCTAGGGGAAGAGGAGGATGTGGGTAGTAGATTATACACGTATACGTGGGAAGGATAGAGAGAGAGAGGTTTGATGGAGCGGAAGTTTATCGAGGGAGTGGGAAGGTTACGCATGCAGTGATGGACTTTTAATTTTGCTAGCTTGATTCTTGGGATTAGAGTATATGGCGAAGTGAAAAATGATTGAGATGAGACAGAATTGTGGACGTGGTAAATCGAAGGTTACTTTTAGATTTTTTCCCCCTATGGGAGTTCGTGTAGTCTGCGTTATTTAGTTGGATTCAGGTTAATAAATTGTTATGCTCTTACCATTTCATCACCGAAGTTTTGAAAGGTACATATACTTCGGTCGAACGGAAATTATTTATATATTGTTAGAGTGAAGTAAAAAGTATGGTGTATTAATTATTTATATTACCTCTTTATTTTATATAATATGAGATGAAAAAATAACCTATATATAAAAATATACATAAATGAAGCATTGTAAATGATTTATTGCAAAAATATTTGGAACGTCAAATATGTTATTTATTTGATTTTCACAATCGAATTCAATTACGAAAATCCTTCAATATTTCCATTACCTTTTAAAATCGCTCGCAATTTCATATACATACAGGTGGACTTTGCAATATACAAACGGGTTATCGTCAAGCTTATGAAATTCTTGTTTTTCCAGTCGAAAATTAATCGGCCAAAGCACGACGGATGGGAGCGAGAAAAAAAACTAATAACGACGAGAGAGAGATCGCACATATATATATATATATATATATAGTTCGGTGAGATTGAAAAATACTTCCTCTCGATCGTGAAATATTGCAAAACTCGCGCACCGACACTCCCGAGTCCACACTTTACAAACAATCAACACACACGTAGCGCATAATGAAAGTAGAAACAGATATATACATGCAATTAAAAAAGTTCGATAAAAGACACTATACATTACGCATCGTGAACAAAAATATATATATATATATATATATATATATATATATATACGTTAATCGGTCTTCCTTAGCGCGGATCAAGCAAAGGCAAGTAAAGAGAAAGAGAGATCGATTGCTCGGTTCGGCTCTAAATGATCGATTCCTCCTTCGTCAGTTGCTTGCTGGACTAAGCGACTTTCTCCGCTTCCATTATTAACTTCCGGCCGTCGAACTTAACGAGCGTACCGCCGTCGTCTCGACTCGTTTGATATCCACCGAGCTTCGCACAGGAGCCATCGTTAGTCGTGTTCTCTGCGATTTGACGGCGATAAGCCAAATACAAGCTCCGCGCGCTACAAGTTGTCCTTATTTGCGTAATTCCGCGTTCAGCTTTCTCTCTCTCTCTCTCTCTCTCTCTTCTTCCTCCTTATATACCTCTGTTTAATTTTATGCAATTAACGTGAGCTTTCCAGACTCGCGACGAGCTGCGCGCTATAACGTAATTCGATGTTGTCGTTAGCGATAAATGCGTTTATATCGTAGTATATGGTCTAATTGTTTCGGCGGACGTACGGACCACGAAGTTGTTTCGGGGGGTCAGAGAACCGAGAGCAACTCTGCTGTTTGCTTCCATCGATTTTACACTATGCGCGTATAGTATATATACTTTGTCTCTCACTCTCTCTCTCTCTCTCTCTCTCTCTCTCTCTCTCGCTCTTGGGTCGTTCGTTATTCCGGTGGTATTGACGAATGTTTCGGATGGAGAGTATGTATGCGTATATATATAATATGCTGCAGAGAGAGAGAGAGAGTGAACTGCATCGCGGCGTTGAATAAAGAGATCGTACGTTTGTACTAATTAAAAGGATGTATTACCGGGAGATCATTTGGGAGCTTTGTGAGGGTTTATATAAATTCATTCTCGCTCTCTCAGAGAATGATCAGGGCAAATATGTATAGAAATTAAAGTGGACATTATTAAATATATGTATATACGCAATATTATATGCGAAAGTATAATAAACAACAAAACTCATAATTTATAAATGTAATATTATTTGTAGAGTAAACGACGCTTTTAATACCTGCCTCGCCGTGATTTAATTGATAAAGTAATACAATAATATTAATTTAAAACAAATAATTGCTGCTCACATAAATTATTATTATTCAAAAACAAACGATTTTCTGGATTTACATTATTATTTCAGCCCCGAGGGCAGCTAAACACTTTAACAAATTAAACGGCCATTTCAATATCATTTGCGAAAAACGCTCGTTATTTGCAATAACATCCAAGCATCACGCGCTTATATTTCATATCGAAAATCATCTGCCACGATAAAAAGAGAGAGAGAGAAGTACAACAACCCCGTCAACTCCCGTAACTCGCGATTATTCGTTGCATACGTGCAGTACGATACGCCTCGCGTTATATATACAACCAACACAAAGCATTATCCCGACTAATTGAATTCCCGTGCGCGCGTGCGTATACCGATTGCAAAAAATTAAGCTCATGCGTACAATCGCACGCGCGTCGACCATCGAGAAGATAAATAACACTTAATATCCTACGCCGCCAGTGGCATCGCGCGTCCCTGCGATAACGGCGAGTTACAATAATGACGATTTACGTTTATATACGTATACACACGTGTATATATATATACATACAATATACGTATATACATATATGTGTACGGTACGTTGAAAATTAATCGTGCGACGCTTGACACGTGCGTATATGTATCAAACCTTATAACACAACCGAGAGCTTAATGTTTTTT
>JAYJLV010037932.1:22500-24791 GCA_036873485.1 Torymus texanus
GCGCTTCGACAATCCCGGACGTAAACTCACATATGTATACGTATATATGTATGGAGTTACACGAGAACAGATGGGACATTTTTTCCAATAACTTTTTACCCCGCTACACCCGCGCGCATCGAGCTTTGTTAAGTTGGATTTATGACCAAGGAAATATTGGCTGTTCTGAATTTGACTAAATATCCTTTATCTCGGTGTTGCTTTTTTCCTCGTTCTCTCCCTTTTTTTTCGAGGACTCCTGTCCGAAACATTAAATACTGAGCTTTTGCTGTATATATGCACTATAGGCTGGCGTTCGGATAAACATCACTATATACTACGGGAAAAAAACATCTGTCTTGCAACAGTATATATAACGGTGGTTTATTGTCAATCGGGTGCCGCGGCAGTGGCTTCTTGTATTTATTTTGGTGAGCGCGCGCGCGCGCGAACGATCGCCAAGCTCGATTTCAAATATTTACGCGAGCCAAGATAGGGCTTCGATTATTTTCCGTTCGGTTGGAATAATGCTGCCCAGACGGTGTGCAAGCGCGAGTGTCACGGTTGTGTTTGGCTTTGTTTGGTTGACGCCTATACGAGCGTAGAAGTGAAGGTATTTGCTTTGTAGAAGAGAGATTTGTTTGATTTCGCGAGAAGCTATGGGGAAAAGCTTTCGCGGTAAATATATATGGAGCTTTTTATGATTGTGAATCAAGATTAGGTGAGGAATGGACGTTTCGATATATATCGTTGCGTAAAAGAGCTGAGATTCCTTATTATAGATAAGGAGTTGACGAAAATATATGATGAACTTTCGCAATTTATGAGTTTATGAAAAATCATTTTATAGTATAATAGTTCTTGCCTATAGTAGAAATTGATGAGATTTCTTTAATAGAAATGCTTCTTCTGATCTTTTTCGAATATTTATTGGCATAAGAAATGATATTTAGTTGAAACAAGTTTGTTTTTAGCTTGAATGAAACTGGTAAACACGTGGTGGTATCACATTTTCAATATTAAGAAAAAATTTACTAATAAGTCATTGATTATAGTACGAGAGAAAAAGAAAAAATCAGATACCAAAATAAATTTGTTTATGAATATTTTTTTAAACAAAATTTTTAAATATTATTTACTGCTAACATCGTAATAAAGTAGCTATTTCAAGTAAATATTTGTAAATATAGAAGAACAAATTGCTACAGAAAGTGAAAAATGTTTTCGTACTCAAAATCAAAATTCAATAAATGCCTTTCTTTATTGTAAAAGCATTTTTATAACTTCATAAACATAGTCTCGGTCATTACAATACTGAAATTTTTTTATCAATTACAAATTCGATAATATTCATTTTTAAATGAACACAAGACATCAACATCAATCACAACCCTATACATTCACCTTCAAACCCTCAACCTTTCTTTCCCCTATTACCGCACTTTCCAACTCCACGCGTTCACTCCCCACACAACCAATTCGCAAGTTATAACAGTTGAATCCACGTGTATACCCATACCAAAAACTCATACATATAGGAATCGGAGAATCGAGTAGATCGATGGGCGCGTCGAAAGCGTCTGGGACGGTCGAGATAAGGCCAATGCAAAACCGATCGGCTACCCGTGCGTACACTATTATATACCAAGCGAGATCAGAAGAAAGACCACTAGAGAGCCGCTTGGGATTGCACGCGAACGCGTACCCTTATCGACGCAAGCCACGTGTGTACGAGGCTTTGTACTATGGTGTCTATACTTGGTCGAGCGAGTGCGAAGATAATTATTGTCCTGGCGATTGGAGGTCGGCGGGGTGTTAATAAACGAGTCCCTTCGGATGCGTGCAGAGATCGGGTGTAGAGGGTATAGTAGAAGGGATTCTGGTATCTTGAGTGGATTGTGGAACTTGATGCGATCGGTGTTTTTGGTTGTTGCCGTGCTGAGATAGCAATTGAGTTAACAATATGAGGGGTTCAATAGTTCTGGTTAATCTTTTGTTTTTTAATTAATTATTTTTTAAGAAAAAAGCTGTATGATGAGGATCATTTTATAATGATGTGCTTATAAAAATAACGATCCAAAGCATAGTGTATTATTAACGAAACTCAATTATTTTAAGTACATTTATTGGGCGTTACCTTGTTCAGAATCAATAATTGAACCATCAATTATTGTACATTAAAATTTTCAGAGAAAAAACATTGTTTTAATTTAATCACATAAAAAAGTTCCAAACAAAACACTTTCTTTATTAGATCTGTAACTTTCCTATTTAAAAATTTTAAAGAATTTTCGCTATTTTATTAAGAAAAT
>JAYJLV010037952.1:0-24775 GCA_036873485.1 Torymus texanus
AATTATACAACTTGATGATAAAAAAAATTTGAACCCTTAAAAATATATATGGGCTTTGTTATTAAAGAATTTATTCAGTACCTTTTTTTCAGATTCAACCATGGCTTGTCCTCTTAAGTCACAGGGCTTTGGCTCAAAGAATCCTTTCTATCAGTGTGTGTGTGTGTATATATATCACATCTGAGATTCTAATACAAGAAATTGATGAGATATATATGTGTGGCATCCCGGAATAACCAAATAAGTCGACTTATCGAGTTTCCGAGAAAAACGAGGTTTAATGTTCAAATTTATATGTAAGATCGGGAGAAACGAGATGAGTCGCGATACTTTACTAGTCAATTGACACATTCAAAACACATTTACACGCTGGTTAAATTTACTTTCTTTTCTAATTCAACATTTTCTTAAAATTTTGCAAGAATGTAAAATTTTCTTATGATAAATTACCTTTTGCCAATCAAATTTACCAAAAGAATTCAACAGAGTATACATTTTCTGATGCGTTCGAAACGATTAAGAACTCAAAAAAGTATGGACTTATCTGGTTATTCAGGGAACTATGGACTTATCTGATAGTGCGATTCGCGTTTATTTTCGAGCGTATTCTTTAATTTAATTATGAAACGAGCCAATAAATTACAAAATTAGCAATTGTTTAATGAATTCTTCTAACTTATTCAAGAAATTTCTATTTATCTGACATTTTTATAAAATTTACGACCATTTGTATTGTATTTGTATATTTGTTACAAGTGAGTCCTCGTACATAATTTAAATAAAAAGTGACGGGATTCGGGCGCTTGAACCGAGTTCGTCGATTTGAAAATCAGAAACTCTGACCACTTAGCCACGGCCGCCACCGTTCGGCTTTCTGCTAATCGGCGTCATATTGTAATCGTACGCTTTGCTTATTTCTTTGTTTTATATTCGTCCGCGTATCGACATGTAACATATTGTACTAGTATTATAAAATTATAAAATGTTTATAATTTAAAAGTGAATGTTGCTAGTTTTTTCAAATAAACAGATAAATATATATTAGCCATCATATTCACATTCAATTAGAATATATAAAGTAAATTATGACTACGATAAACGAAAAAAAAAGTGGAATTATTCGGTTATTCCGAGAATCAACAGAAATAATACAGCGCAATTACGTTGTTTCTTTCATAATCATAAAATAAATTGCGTTCTTTTGTTTACAGCAAAGCGAATTATTACTCACGAACGCGGTGAAGAGTTCGAGTTTCCGCTCACCAATAAATAAACTTTATTTTCGGCAATTGTTCTCAGTGCCAGAAAAGGGTGAGAGAATAAAAGGGAAAACCTTTTTCATTTCACCAAAACCATATTCCACTTTAGCGCATCGGAGTATTTTTCCATGGCTTCAATTACCTTAGAAGTTTCAGCAAAAAAAGAGGAAGTAAAGAAAAATCAGTATCTTCGGCGAGAATCCTGTAACTACTTTCCGTATAGTATGCCGGCAAAAGTAATTCCAACTATTTCTCGGTGGTATTAAACTCGGCCATTTTTCGAAAAACTTAGGTGTTCGAGGTCGATACAAATGGTTATAGATTTACTCGAGCCGCGGTATCAAAAAGTTTTAATAAACTGTGATTAAGGTATATAGCTTCCTCTATAATAAACTCACGAATATAACTATTACATTTGAAAATTGTACATTGAGAATAGCCTCGGTTTTGCGCATTCATGTTAATCGAAGTAGAAAATGGCTCAATGTAGCCAGACGCGAATTCCCAGATGTACAAAGCAATGGGTAATTTTAATCGTATTATTTCTGCTTTCTCTGCCGGTTCAACCACAGACAATTCATCTTCAATTTCAAAGATGACAGACTTTTCGGTATAGTTTTGACATGGTAGATAGACAAATATGGCAAAATTTATCGTTATGCCCGATCGCCGATAAACACACATATAAATTATTAAAAAGTAAAATCAAGTCGTGTAATTTCAATTTTACGAGTTTAAATCATCGTCGACGCGTATAAAAATGAGAAATAATATAGTGTTAAAAGTATTATTAATTGTTTCAACATTTAACTTGCTGTTGACAGAAACCGATAAAACGTGCGCGGATTTATGTATAGACTTTGCGCGCCGCGGCTTATACGTGGATTAAATCGTGTTCCTCTACGGCTCATCAATAATGATTAGAATATTGATAAAACAGATGTTCTATTGAGCACCTTGAATTCGGCCGTGATCTGATATAACCGAAAAAAAAGAGAGAAACAAACGAAAAAAAACGTCGACTATCACTATATTGTATCAACAAGATAACACATTTTAGCGAGTTCAACAGCGAAACTAAAAAAAAAATCGCTTTCCTCACGAAAAACGCTGCTGCTCCCAATCATCAACAGCGAAAATATCGGGATAAATTTCCGCTTATTGTACCGCAATTCCGCTTTAAAAAAGTGTTTGTAAACACCGAACAAAAAAAAAGGGAATAAAAGGGAGAGAGAGAACGAAACGATAAATAAAATATCATTTCGCGTCATTTACATTTTTGCAATGCTTTCAAAAGCCATTGTTCGAATTTAGTCGCTCACACTCTCACGCGCGCGTGCTATCCTCCCGATATTTATTGGAAATTCTGCTACGATTGGCCAGCACAATTGACCAGTGAAAAACTGTCATTTCAAATTGCCGATTGTACTGCTGGCATAAATGGATTTCCGTGCACATCACACAAGTGCATGTCATATGATGCTGCAGAACATCGCAGTTCGCATGCGAATATATAGGCGGTATACAATAAAAAAAATTTAAAAAAAAATTATGGTTTCTTTTCGAGGACTGAATTCTGAAATATACATATTCAAATGAACCGAATATTATGACATATACATATATCTTTTATGAAAAAATCGCTATCAATACATTGGCACGTAGCTTTCTCAAACTAATTTATTCATTTCTTTTGTTAAATTTGAATAGCAAAAGTTAATTTAGCACAATAAAATTTTACATTTTCACAAAAGTTTTAGAAAATTTTGAATCAGATAAGAAAGAAAATTTAACTTTGTTTATAATAAAATAAATTTTAATATTTTTATTCGATTGATCAAAAATACTCGAAATAACCCACGAGATTGTTATATATAGGGTGTGTTAAAAGTCCCGGGGCGGCACGATAACTCGGCGGGAATGCATTTTCGGAAAAAATGTTTCAGGTAGAAGTTTTAGGATTTTTCCTGACGGTGACTTTAAATTTGACCTTGACCATGATTGAAAAAAAAAACTTTCCTCTCGAGTTCTCATGCCGTCCCGGGACTTTCAACACACCCTGTATATGTATTGCTAGTGGGTACAGAAATATCATGTTTAGATGTAAAGTTGTTACAGTAGTTATATACTAAATGGTGCTAATAAACCTATATTGTTATTGATTTTAAATAATGCATAACGTTTGCTTATACGCGACGGGAACAAAGTCACTTTCTCTCGCGCTTACGCGTCTGTTTGCGCGGAACTCGACCGTGAAGAAATTTGATAAAACTTGGAGAAAATATAGCGCATTAATGTAGTACAAAAACAGCCATAACTTTCCACGCGAGCGTGCGCGCACTAACATCCCCGTATTTTGGCATTGTTTCTCGCCTACGAAAAGAATTTTTTTTTCACCTCCCCTGCTCCACTCCTGAATTCCGCGAATAAATCACATGTGTAAGCGACGAATATTTCCGTGTATATCAAGTTACGCGGAGACGATTTTTTTTCCGATATATATACGTGTATAGTATAGGCGTCAAACGCAATTCGCTTGATTTATTTTTGTATAACTTCCTTTCGTTATAAATATAAATTGTTTTATCAATCGTTGTATAATGATTTACGTCAAATGGAGTGTCGAAGTGTGAGCGTACGCGCGTATACGTGGGTGTTTTATTTTACGTCATTCGTGTAATTCGAACAGACCATGTGTGTATTGTATGATATAGCCATTTAAAGGGATGCGATGTTTGCGAAAGCGATATACGTAGTTTCCTAATTGACTTTTAACGAGTTCCCAGCAGTACGCCGGCCGGAAGTGGAAATTTCGATACGCGCTTTATGGTTTTTCCATATCTTAATTCTCGTACGGAGAAAAAGTCGTTTATCGCTTATAAATGTATATATATATACGTATGTATGATAAGTATAAATTTCGCAATGTATTCAATTGAGCTAAAGTTTATTAATCTATTTCCATTCTTTTCGCGTAATGAAAAATACATTATTTTTAACAGACACGCATAAAAAAAAGTCATAAATATGTCACACACGGTATAAGTATAATATTTTTGGAATTACGAGATAGAAGCATTAGATTTAATGAATTAATTATAATAAAGTAGACATGGCTTTAATTCAAAGATAATGACAATGAAGTTTAATATTTTCACAGCGTGCCGCTCATAAAGACGTAAAGAAGTATACGTTATAATACCCCCAACTTAAAGCCACAGTGCCAGTTTTCCACGAGTAATTAGCTAATTATTAAAAATTGTTTTGCTCCAAAACTGAATTACTGTACAAATATATAACCGTCGTGGGAGGCGAGAAAAAAAAATTTAATATAAAACGCAAGTGAGCAGCTATATCCGACTTGTATACTACCGCTTCACTTTTATATTTTTTATTGAAAAATATGTATTTTTTTCACTGATTATAAGCTCCGTATATAGATCTGTTAAAAATCCATTTAACCGGTCTTTATAGCGATATAAAATAAAATACGTCTCCCTATTACTTTCGAAACAGCTTGCCACTATAGTTCCATTTTAATATAACATTTAACTTAAATACTATAACACACACACATACACACATACACTGTGTATGACCTATAAATCACATTTATTTAATGTTATTCCCTCGCTCCGGTCCATAAAAAAAATATTCAGTGACTACATTATATAAGTACGAGCATATCTACAGTCCCATCAGTCTTCTTAATTTCCCGAAGCTCTTCGCTCGGTTCTCCATATATGTAGAAATTCACAAAAAAATTGTCCATAACTTGTCTGAAAAAATGAAGGAAAAAAAAAGCTGAAGCACACCTCTGAGAACTGATTTTCCTTATTCTATAACTAATATAGTCCACGAAAACGATGTTGAACATAGAAAATCGGAATAGTGTTTTTCAGAAAGCTGCAATTCATGTTTGAAGCTCTGAATGTAAAATAAGTGGTTTTTCGTTATTTTCACCAACATGATATGGATAATAACAGGATTTGCTTACAACTTGTGTATAATTAAAAACTAGAGAAGATGAGCTTTCATATGCTTTTTTTTAAATTGAAAAGTGTTGATTCCTTGCCAAGTTATTGAAGTTCAAAGTTGAGCATCGAAAATGCGACGAAATATGTTCGACTGCGAACAATCAATTTTAAAGATTAAATAGTGTATTTTTTGCTTAACTTCGACCTTTCATAACTTTGCAAGAAAACAACATTTTTTAATTTTTAAAAGAGCAAATGAAAATTTATCTTCTCTAGTTTTATTTTCTATTTTTAAAATGATAACCACGACTTTTCAAAGTAATTTAATTTAAAAGTATTTATTTTGAAAAAAGCCTTAATAAACGTTTCTTCTTAAAACGGTAACAATTTCATTTTGATATGACTTGAGTAACATTTATAAATAGAAAATATAACTAGAGAAAAGGACCTTTCATATACTTTTCTTAAATTAAAAAATGTTGTTTCCTTGCAAAGGTATGAAAGTTCAAAGTTAAGCAAAAAATGCAGTTTTTAGGCACGACCGCTGCTCGGGAGAGCCTTATAATTTCACCAGAGCGAAAATTATGATAATTCAAATACTGAAAATTTGATGTGTAAAAACCATTTTCGACTTAGAGCGAGTGCGTTTTAAGCGTTTTCTAAGATGTATGTATGTCTGTACGTCCGTATGTAATCAATTTTTCTGATTATCTCAATGAATTTTCAACCGATTCCATTCGAATTGCAGGAAAATACTCCTCTAAGTATACCTAAGTGCTGGTTCTAAATTGAGATAGATCGATAAAAAATTGAAAAAATGCGAGCACAAAGAAAAATTTCAAAAAATCGATTTTTTTAATTTATTTTTTTAAGATTATTCGGCAATGGTTATCCTGAGTATTGCGGTTTTTACATAATAGGCACGTATACAGGGGGGGTTGGTGCGGCTAGTGAAGTGAGGTGCGCAGGGGGGCACAGCCCCCCTAGTTAATTCCTGAAATTAACTGTTCGACTGCATACATATTTCATCGTATTTTCGATGCTCAAAATTGAACTTCGATAACTTTTCAAGGAATCAGCATTTTTCAATTATAAAAAAAGCAAATGAAAGCTCATCTTCTATACTTTTTAATCATAAAAAGATGTAAACAAATCCTGTTATTATCCATATCACGTTGGTTAAAATAACGAAAAACCGCTTATTTTACATTCAGAGCTTCAAACATGAATTTCAACTTTCTGAAAAATACTATCCCTATTTTTATGTTCAAAATCATTTACGTGGACTATATTAGTTATAGAATGAGGAAAATCAATTCTCATAGGTGTGCTTCAATACTTTTTTTTTCGTAATTTTTTCAAACAAGTTATGGGCAATTTTTTGTTAATTTCTACATACAACTCACTTTTACCATCCTATAACCCCTTACGTTTACAACCCCCTCCAATTTAATTAAAAAGAAGAAAAAAAAAATGTAATGCGCACACACGTAACGATACATAAAACCTCGGCGGTACGAGATAGAGAGAGAGTATAACTTAACTCTCGCGCAAGAAAATACCCTACATACGCACCGCACGCGCGTTAATCCAATAACGAGCTATATAGAGTTTAACCCTCCGCGCCCCCTCGTAAAAATCAACTGCATTCGCGGCAATAAAACGTTTGCACACGTGTGCATGTATGTCTGCGTATAAAAGAATTCCTATATAGAACGTTATATGTGTAGCTGCACGTGGCGAGATAGAGATGATTAAAGACCAACGCGTGCTCATTGGGGCGCAAAGTAATCTAACAGTATAACGGTATAAGTTAGATAAACGCGTTTGCTCTCTTGGCTCACTTGATTCCACGTGCTATATATATATATATACCATACTTGCGTATTATCGAAACCTTTTTCAAAACTCAAAGAGAAAATGTGTGAGAGAGAGTGCGATTATAGTTATTCGAATATATATACGTAGTATATATTTCATTTATATATATACGTGAGACGCGGTAGGGGGAAGCTTTATAAGATTTATTTATCAGAGGGAAGACGACGACAACGTCAAATGTTGGATTTATATTCGTGTGTATAATAAATACTATGCTTTCGGATGAAGTGGTGCGTATGTATACATATGACGCTCGTGCGTGTTGAGATAAACAAATATATATATATATTCTTTTTCGGAGAGCGCATAGGGGTCAGTTTCTCGTATTTTCACCGTAGGACAGTAGAACGCGACTATATATATACATATATACAGCCGCCGCATATATGGCCGCCTCATAAAGTTACCCGCTTTATTTGTATAAGGTTTATACTATACGCAAAAGGTATGTATATACTATAACCTACGTGCTATATAGCGAGCAAGTATTCTCTTGTTATGTATATCCGAGACCGAGCGTATATAAATTCTTTCGTTCGCCAGCTTGGGTTTCACTATAACTCGGCCGACAGGATGCACAACGACGACGACGACACTGTGTTTCTTTTTTTTTCTTTATACATATATATACGGAAGTTTTTCGTCTTTGGCTGCTACTACTGTGACATAGACGACGACGACAGGATAAGGGTTTATGAAAAACTGCGAGTGAGTGAGAAAGAGAGAGCTTTTATCCCTTCCGCTTATAATAAAAGCGGTCGTGTATCGCGCATATTTTAGCATTTTATTAATTATATTATAACATCGACGACGACCCTGTATATGTGTATACGTTAATTTTACCGTCTCGCCGTATAATATAGGCAGTAGCGTAAGTATAGCAGCGATGTAACGAGATTACGCGGTGAATCTATATATATATATATATATGCATCCGAGTAGCAGTATAAGAGTAGATCCCCGCCTCTCATTATGTGTAACGAATTTTCTCCGTTCCTCGTGCGCGTGAAAGTTTCATTAAACAGCTATACCGAACGAAAGCGTATATCCATTAAGATTCTGATTAATGCTTGTGAATATATAAACGTGCGAGACCTCGTCTTGCAAAAAAAATAGCCGAATCATCAATGGCGTAGCAAACAATTAATTAATCGGACCTATATATACATATGTATATAGTATATATATACGTAACAGATATAAACGCGACGGGGTATGCAGCAGAGGATCGTTTGTAGCACAATTCCCACATGCTGTCGATGCATCAGGTGAACGTATACGTGTATATATATATATATGCACGTAAACTCAATTAAGTAACGTAACACACGAGAAATGCAAGCGGCCTGAAAAAGATTGTAAATGCAAATTTGCTTGACGACGACGACGACGATGGTGTATGTGTTTTCACATAAATTAAACCCGTTACTTTCTCGCTGTTGCTGCTGCTGGAATTAAAAATGTGCCATGCGTGTGTCTGTCGTTTACCGCGCGTGAGGCAAGTAATGCGTTTGTTTAAATCGCGCGCGCGCTGGCAACGGTGGTTATTTCGAGCGTATTATACGTGACGCCGGTGTAATTAAATCACTTTGCCCGAGTATTTAAAATAAACAGTATACATGAGGGAGAATTTGCAAGTTCTGGCATTTGGTGTAGAATTTTTTTTTTTGTTTTACTCTCTTTTTTGCGAGTGTATGTATATATTCACGTGGTGTGTGATAAAAGAAAATGTGTGTGTATGTATAATACGTATTTTTAAAACGATTATACGAGTAAATCCTTCAAAAGTCCTGGTATAAATACGTGTAATAAACGGAATGATAAAATTAATGACCATCGAGTATTTTTTATTTTTTTTATATACCTTTACGTATATATCGCGATATATAATGGCGGTATTATATACCTTTAAATCCACGCGTAGCGAATAAAAAATTAAAAACCATGCATATTATATATACGCGACGTTAATACCGGCAATCAATTTCATATGCCACCGCAACTCTTTTCCTTCTTCCTTCTCCAATTAATCGCATCTCGCGCGCGTGTTCGTTGCAGCGGCTACGGCGCCACTTCAAATTGAACAATTCGTTATATTCTAACCCCACCTTGCACTGAGCATATTTCAAAGATGACTAATACTACCGCCTCTAAACCTCCACAAGAAGGAGAGAGAAAAAGAAAGGCAGCCTCGTTTACGCTAGAACGATTTTATAATCCCTTTAAATCAATTACTACAGTTACAGACCCTCTACCTCTGCTATATAAACCGGCCACTGCGGTTGGCTGTCTTAATACGTTTCACTGAATAAAAGATGATTCTGTCCCTCTTGCCGTACCGACAAAAGTAATCCCTCTTATCAACATTAGCGGTCGCGTGGAGAGTTACTTTCTTATGTATACCTTCGTGGAAGAAGGAAAAGGAGAGAAAAGAAACGTGTGTGTGTGTGTGTAAGTGTCACGGTATGGGGGCTTGAGTATTTTTTGGTGTATCCGGTGGTCTGCTAAGAAAGTGAAATCAGGCATTTTTACCCTTTTTCCCTTTCTTTCCTAACTGTGAGAGCTCTGATATATGCCGATTGGAGAAATACGTCACAACGAGCGCGTGGGTGTCACATAAAAATGGCATTTTCCCTTTTTTTTTCTTTTCGTGGGTATATAGGGGATACAACTCGAAGTAGATAGATATTGTGGTGTCCTCGACCGCGAAACTTTTTCTCGTTTATATCGTTAAAGAAAGTTTGTTGTGGCTTATTTTTTTTACTTTGTTTTGTTTTTTATATGAGGGGGTGGCAAGGTTGGAAAATTTCAGGGGATGGTGCGACGACGATCGCGTGTGGTAGTTGCTGCTGCTGGTACGGCCGATGTAGGGTAGTGAAGTCACGGGGTTTATGGGGATGCTGCTGCTGCTGCAGGTTTAGTCGGATAATTTGGAGCTTCTTTTGAGGAGAGGATTTTGCTGGTGTGGTGGTTATTAGGTTGTTTAGTAAAGTTTTTGGGTGTATAAAGAAATTTATAAAAAAATCTGCATACTTGGAGAATTGAAAAAATTTTTGGTTGTTGGTTGTAGCCTAGGATTAGAGTAAACGAGAAAAATATCCAATCAACGAAAACAATTTGTGTTTTAATACAAGATGGACGGTCTTGTGAAAAAGTTTTAACTGAACATCAATTTTTTTTATGGAAATTTAACATGGGATAAATGGTCGAAAAATTGTCACTGATGATTAACCGATATTAAAATTCTAGATGCGTCAATAAATTTTCCATCAGAAAAAGTAAAATAAAAGGAAAGAGCTTTAATTTCAGATAAGAATCGTTGATCAAATTGAACAATCCTGTAGGAAAGTAACGTGTATTTGAAAATTACGAAAAAATAACAATGATTGTTCAATTTTAACGGTTCTTATCTCAAATCAAAGCTTTTCTTCTACTGCAATTTTTATCTTGTGGGCGATTTGTTGGCATTTTCTAGACAGTCGCAATACTGTCTTCAGTGATTGGAAATTTTTCTTGTCTACTGTAAGATCTAAAAGAAATAAAAGAAAACTGGTTTAGAGGTCGATGTAGCTGCAAATTCTTTTTATTTTGTTTCAAATCCTTTAAGTGGAATTTTTCTGTAAAATTCCTCAAAATTTCTAAGAGCAAAAATAATAGCAGTTAATTTTATAATACTAAAAATGCAATTATTCTACATAAAGTCTTAATTCTTTTTTTAAAAGCTCAAAGCAATCTTTATTCGCAAGTACAATTTCTCGCTCAGATTCCACCTATAATTTTACTCTACCAAATGTATCACTGAGATTCTATCTCGTATCTCTCCTCCTCTCACCGATAAGCGTACAATTTAGAGTTGAACGCGCGTATTTTCTCAAATCCACGCGTATATATATATACATATAACTTAAACTCCAACCGGTCGTTTCATTATTTTCCCAACTCTCGTCCTTAACTTCCGCTAATTTGATTCGTCCTTTGAAAATTCATTGTAAATAACACTGTGAAATAATCTTTTCACCCAACTTCCCGGTACCAAACTCACTTTAATCCACTCTTCAACTTATATATACCGTTATACCTTCGCGAGATTCACCTCTCGACTTCATTCCTACCACGATCTACTCGTTCCCCCTTTTTGCACACGCCTTCTTCAAGGAAACAAAAAAAAAAACAAAAAAAAACTACTCGCGGGTTTCGAATTGGCTAACCGTATTTAACGCAATTAACTTTATACGGGGCACACGCGCGCAAAGATTTTCCCGCCACGTCGCGTAGCATCCAATTCCATTTCCTCTCGGCAATGGTATATATATATATATATATATATATATATACACACACACACACAGCCGCCGCGGGTACGAACCGAAGATTGGAAACTAATCTCTTCCCGGTAATCAGCGATCGCCATAATTCAGCCCCTCTTTCTCTCCTATACATACAAACACATACGAATAGAAGTATATATACATATATAAGCGAGCAGCTCGGTAACAATAAAGCGACAAACAATAACCCCCCTTGCGCAAATAAACGTATAAAAAGCCGTTACCCCATATCCACCGTCTCGACAAAATAGATTTTCCTTAACTCTCTCTCTCTCCCTCTCTCTCTCTCTCTCTCTCGTTTTCTCTTGGTCTCGAGTAATTTTCATTCGAGCAAGACAGAGAGAAAAAGAGAGAGAGAGAGAGGGTAGAGAGGAAAAGATCGAGATTAAAGATAACCCCCGGCGCGCGCCGGATATAAAAGACGATCTTACTTACTCTCGTCGTTCTCTCGGTGGAGTTCCAACAAGTAAATTTAAAATTCTCTAGTTCGTCCTCACCCACTCCACAATACATATATATATATATATATACTCCAACATCCACATCCACACACACATACACATACACACATACATATAGGAAGCATCAGACAAAGTGTCAAGATAATGGTGGATTTCACTTACGGATAAGAGAATGAGCACAGTGTCACAGGTCGCAAGTCCGATAAGAAGGTAGTTGATGGAGGATTTGACCATCGAGGGCCTTGACAGAATGATTATCGAGATCCCATTGCCAAGTAGACCAAGCAAACTGACAAAGTTCAAGAGGCATCCATAAACGACAAATTCAGTCAATCCATCTGGTACTTCTAATCCACATTCTAATATTGGTGGAATGCCAGTACCACTATTACTACTACCAGGCCATATTGTAGTAGTAGTAGTTGTTGTTGTTGTTGTCCAGTTGGTAAGGAGTAGCTCAGTGTCATCATTGCTGCTGCTACTGCTACTGATGTCAGTCCAATTGAAAGCATCGAGCAGCTCCGTCACTGCTGTCGCTCCGTAATCTGTAGTCATCGCGGACCAGAGAGAGATTCGAGACTTGAACTCGGCTCTCTCTAACAGCAGCCGCCTCCCTCGGCTGTCGCTCAACGAGCCGAGGGCCGATTATGCACTAGGGACATACAGATAGACAGACATATATATATATATTTTTTTTTTTATATAGCTGTAATTGTAGTAGTAGTAGTAGTAGTGTGTCACGGCCAAGACCATAGTATTATCTTTTGTTCTTGTACAACACTAAGGGGAAAACGCATATTATCCCTTCGCGCGCGTATCTATTCTGAGGGTACGGAAAAATAAAGAAAGACACGTGTGTGTGTGTGTGTATGTATGTATGTGAGTGTTTACGTTGAGAGTTTTTCTGCTGAGCTAGCAAGAATGCCTGTGTGTCTATGTATATGTATGTAGAGGAAGAGAAGCGAAATCACGTGGCGTCACTCGTCGGGTTTATATCGCGAGTTGAAAATTTTAGGAGCGGGAGAACGACAGGTTTACTGCTAAACCGAACGCCAAACGATACACACATGCATACACTGCGGATGTGTATATAGTACGATGTTACCGTAGTAGTAGTAGTGTATGAATGAACAATATACGCCAGTGTGGTAACGTGTTTTAGTATATATAGCGACGCTATGCGAAGGAGAACTGATTCTTTTCCGTTGTCGTATGTGGTGCAGTAAGAAGTGTTGCCCTGGTTTTATATATCGCCGATGGGTTGTTGAGAGAAAGGATACGAAATGGCGTAGCTACTGTAGCGGTTTTATTAAACGGTGTAAAAGTTGCGAATTATATGTATATGTAGTGAGATGGGTTGTAATGGTATTTATATAGTAACGTAATTGGAAAAAGGTTTTTGTGTTGTAAAGAAAAAAGAAAAGAAGAAAATTTTTCTTTTTTCTTTTTTGTACTTATATGTATAGGTGATCTTATCAGAAGTATATGGGGGAGTTCGTTTTATATGGAAAATCTACGGTTTTATGATATATTTGATGAACTCTCCGTGGAGGTTTCTATCGATCGAAGTACATATATAGAAGAGAATTTCATGGTTTGTTATGCGGAAAGAATATGCGATGATAAAAGGCAAATCATATCCTTTGATGTCTGGTATAGACATATAGAGTCTCATACATTTTTATGATTATGAATTATAGGATTAAAATGTGCTATCGCAAATAAGCCTAATTTTTTACTGAATTCTATATAGGACTGAATTTTTTACTGACTAGTATTTTCTACTGAATAATTCAATGTTTACCTTTAAACGGAGAATAAATTTGATTAACTCAATTAAATTTGAATTTATTAAAAAAGAAAAGAAACCTTAAACACGATTAAATCGAGTAGTGAATATTTCATTGATTTGTCGAAACTACTGAAATATGTATTCAGTTCAATCTGCTATTTTTGTTTCAATAAAATTCTTTAATTATCCTTATTAAAATGTAAAATCAATAATGGAATAAATCAAATTATAATTGTATAACACAATTACATAAACACGCTGTCTTGTTCACTCGAATAACTAAAAAAACTTTCTCATATCTGCCCACAGGAACTGTTATTACACAAAGAGAATATTCTTCCTTTCTCCCGCAGTGTAAAATTTTCTCGACCCTTAATACTTTCATTGGAAAATACTCCACGTACGCATACCGTCCACTCACATCAAGTCTATACCAAATGGACTACTCGAAAAGCCCATTACAGCTTTTATATAAACGCGGTATAATATAGATAATATAGCATATTATACATTTTCCAACTCTCCATTTCAAAATTAACTTACAAATTGCACGCTCAGTGAACGCGCGTTATCAGATTTCCCGGATGGAAAACTTTTGATACATAACTCTTCTTACTCTTTTCTCTCGTTCTATATATAGCTCGCGAAACAACTCGAAAACTTAATTCAATATGTAGTTGTACAGTAGTGTACGCTTACATACGTGCGAGAAGAGCGCAGCCTTACGGGGTTGAAAATTGTTTTAAAGAAAGCGCGAGATAAGTGTCTAGGACAAAGTTCATCGAGTACCTTTTTTCCGTACTACGCATAGCTATATATAGACAACGAGTAAGTGCGATAAGTGTCTTTCCACATAGAAGAAACTTTATTTTTAACCGAATCGGAGTATCAGATAATTTTTCTTTTAAAACTCATCGCGGAAATGTAATTTTTATTATAATAACGATGAAAATTTCACGACGACGCGCGTATATTATATAATACAATATTATTATTCAGCCATCACGGTTGTATAATCTATTTCACATTGTACGATGGTTAACGCGCCGTATCACCGAGTGGCTCTTATAACCGCAATATGTTTCAATTTTTCGTCGGTATGAAAAGTCGCCTATGAAATATCGTATCAACACACCCACATACACAACGTTTGTGAAAACGATACTTTTTAACATGACTCTTTCACGTGAAATATATTGAATAAAATATAAAAATCGAACGTATACGCACGCAAAACTTTTTCACTACGCGTAAAACATTCAACCAAGGTCCTTCATATTTCAAATCGTACGAAGGTTCTTCCGAAACATACAACGATTGTGTAAATATCGCGCGATAGCTATATTTATTACCACCTGCGTGCCGTTGGTATTATTTACAAATAAACCTTCGTCCCTCTCCCTTTACGGTATACGACAGCAAAAATTGCGAGATCTCCCTTTCCTCCCTTCTTCCTTCTTAGCCATATATAACCCGAAAAAAGACGACCAGTGCGCGCGCGCCATTACGAGTATAAGTAGGTTAACAAACGTCCTTTTCCTTCTCTCACACACATACACGCACGAAAACTTCGTCTACCAGTATAATGCTATCTTTGAAGTTCTTTACGGCTTTAGTGCACGGGGTGTGGCAGCAACGTTTAGATTTCGGAATATTTATATACGTGCGCGGACGCCCTGCCATCGCAATATAGCCAGTTCGCTGCTCTGCTCCCTTGCTGTAGTGTAAAAATTTATGTCTCTCACACCCTCTGAGAGCAAGAGAGAGAGAGAGAGAGAATACTGGAATGATGTTTGGAGAAGAAGAAGGAGAATGAGGATGGAAGAAAAATTTATTTCCCACTTCATTGGCACGGCTTATTGGATTAAGCCTTTTCTCTTCGTTGCTTGTTCTCTTATACAGAGAGATATGTGTGTGCGACTGAGAGGGATAAATCGCGGCGGGATCTTGAAAAAACAGCGGCGAGTTTATTTTGGAGAAAGGCCTGAGTTTTTTCAGAGAGAGAGAGAGAGAGAGAGAGAGAGAGAGAGGGATCCAATAGTTTGCGGACGTACGCCCGTACGCTTGAGGCTGTAAAGTTTTTTTTATACGTGCGCGCAAGCGTATCCCATGGATAAACAGTATGAATTTCGAGTGAGAGAGTACGCGTGTGCGCCCTTGCGAGATTGAAATCCGTGCGATAATATTGAATGGGGTATATAGGTGTGTATAAAAGGGAAGAGAGGTTGCGATGGTGGGCAGTGCTTAAACTTAGTCATGATCAAGGGTTTTTCAAAACTGACGGTTATGGTTAGATGTAAAATATTTAACATTTTTATTCAGTAGGGTTAACTGTACCCCGTATATATTTTAACTAGAGGATTTATAAAGTTATATCAGAATTTATTATTGTAACGATAATTATAATGTTAAAAGTTATTGCTACAGTTATATATAAGCAGAAACTGAGAGTTGATGCTAATAAAATTGAATATAATTTTTTTTTTTTAATTATTTTAAAGTTTATTGTACTATACGTATATCAATTATGTACTGTAAATACCGTAAGATTATCATTTTTGTATTATTTTTCGTTAAAATAATAATATATAAACGAAGAAAAGGAAGAAACAGGATGTCTCCAGTGTTTTGGAAAAAAATGTGCGAAGCAACGAGCTCCAGTTCTGGGAATCCGCGAGTCGAGTGCAAGGGTTCACCGTTTCCCATTCCACGAAGCAGAGCAGACAGTCCAAACGACGCAGTACTTCGCGAGTCTATATAACGAGCCTATAAGCGCGGACGGTTTGTAGTGTCGATCGAAATCGACACCTTTGATTGGTTGTTCGCGAATGCTTTCAGGAGAGACAAGCGTGAAAACCGTCCTCCGAAATTCAGTCGGGTTGGTAACCACAAGCACGACGAACGATCTCGTTATTTGTGTTACACTATACTCCATTTTACTCTTTTTATAATAAATAACCAACTTTAGCATTAATTTAAGTAAGTCTTATTATTTACGTAAACTATATACGCTCCCCAAAGAAACAATATTTTTCTTACGAATAAAAGGAAACATTGTAATATTAAATGTATGAATATTTCAGTATATATGCTTTCAAAATATTTTGTCGCCCACTTCCGTGTAAATAATTATGAATTGTTACAATAACTGAAACTTCTGCGATCGATGAAAAAATAATTTTTAACAATTCTTCTTGGTATGGTAAACCTTTTTGGATTTAAAGTTTTATACAAATAGTTTCAAGTTTTTAATTTAAAAAATCAAAATTATCAAAAAATTCTAACTCTTAAATGTTTGCATATTTTGCTCTAAAATTTTAGATTTATGTTCTCAGACTAATTTGGAACTAGTAAACAAATTTTAAGCAATTTTAAAATTTTAATTTGTCGCTGTTGACGTGATATAGCCCATAAGATTCAAGCAGGACTCTGAACATAGTAATTCGTTCATGAGTATTCGCGCACGTAACAGCAATTTTTCAATTTCCCGAGCTCGCGTAGATTGAAAATCTATAAATTTGACACCGCGTATACCACCGCCGTTGCAGTATAACTTATACGGTAAATACATTTGTTTTGGACGCACAATGCGGACGTTCTAGGATATAATTTTATCGAAAAGTGTATGTATATATAGTAACCCATAGAATTGATTAAAAAGCAATTCATTCCAGTCGACCGTGGGTGATTAATAACGCTGTTAAACGTCGCCTCGTGGAGTCGTTATTTGTCCTCGTAAATTACAATAGTGACGTGATATTATTCGGGCCCTGGTATGAAAAGTAAAAAAAATGTCTAGCATGCCGTCGTCGCGATTCTCATACTACAACATGTCTATTTTTCCCTATAAATCATAGTAAAATACCTGAATTACACCGTGAAAACGAAAAATAAGAAAAAACAACGACGACGACGACAAGGAGGTGAATCTCTTCAACCTGCCTTCTATAATTGGCGAAGAAAAACATCGTTCCTTCTCGTCGTCGATCTTGATAACTCGCGTCACTGTAAAACGACCTCACCGAGTCTTACTTATACTTACAGTATAAAAGATCAAGCCACCCACAGTGTTGTTACATTCTCTCGTCATTGAGCTGAGTCATTATATGCTCATATACTCTTTCTCGTATGGCCCTCATCTCGCGCATCATCTGCATGGGAATCGCATAACCGTGCGTTTCTTTCCTTTTCAAGCTCGTTGCATATATACAGAGAGACATACATATTATAATATATTGGCGCTTTCACCAACGCGAGATCGCGCACATGTGAGCATCGTACATTATAATCGATAAATTTATTTGCGCTTGCACGTCGCTGATTCACACTGGTGAACGGAGTGGTTTGATTGATTCAACAGAGCGAATGAATACGTGTATAAGCGTGTGATAAATCTTATATGCGTTTGCGTCAGGAATTATAATTTTATGCGATGTGTGAGTTTTATAACCATTACTGCGATATTAGAGATGAGTTGGAGGGAATTGATTTCCTATTTCCTGCGTTCTGTAACTTTAGCAAGAAGGTATAGGAGAAGAAGAAAAAGGAAGAGGAGGAGGAGAAGAGAGCGATTACGGAGGTGCGTCGTGCGCTTACGGAGAGTGAGAACGCGAAGGCCATCGATGGCTTTTCATGTTTTAGCACGCTCATGTGTATATGTATATGTATGTGCGAGGAGTAGAAAGAACAGGAAAAAGTTGGCGGAGCTTTCGGCGAGTAAGTACATGTGGAGTGTGTTACACTTCTCTCTCTCTTCCTTTCACTCTCTCTGGTTAAGTCGAAGCGGTCGGAAATCACGTGTGTGTGGGCACGTGGTATAAAGAAGGGTGCGCGTGTATATATACGTCAAGTAAGTGACGTGCGAGGTGGCGGTTAAAATCAAGGAAACAGACCTATAAAAATTTATTTCCCCATCAAGGAAGTAAGCATATCGAGCAAAGAAGTTATATACTACTATAATTTATTCTATTGATAAGAACGTCATTTCTCCCTCGTATATACTACCAAATTTCCAACATTCCTCTAGATATAAGCGGACCGAATTTCACATTTCGAATCGAGTATACCACTCGGAATCTCCTCCCTCTCGCAATAATACTCGGGTACTCTTCACTATATACCGCATCGGTCTCACTTTCCCGCCTATATACAGCAATCGACAGCAATCGTCGAGGACCTGCTCTTCACCCTCTCTGCAACTCATCAGCTTATATCTGTGGCTTCTCGAAATAAACGAATCAGTCCACTTTTCGAGTTTCTGAGAAAAACGGGGTTTAATGTTCAAACTTATATGTAAGATCGGGGGAAACGAGATGAGTCGCGATACTTTACTAGTCAATTGATACATTCAAAACACATATTTACACGCTGGTTTCAACAGATTACTATTATATATTTTCTGATCCGTTAAAAACGAGTAAGAACTCAACAAAAGTATGGACTTATCTGGTTATTCCGGGAACTGTGGACCTCACTGTGGACTTATCTGATAGTGTGGTTCGCGTTTATTTTAGAGCGTATTCTTTAATTTAATTATGAAACAGGTCAATAAATAACAAAATTAGCAATTGTTCAATGAATTTTTCTAACTTATTAAAAAAATTTCTATTAAATTTACGACCATTTGTATTTGTATTGTACTAATATTGTAAAATTTAAAAATGTTTATAATTTGAAAGTGTATAGGACTTTTTAAAATAAACAGATAAATATATATTAGCCATCATATTGACATTCAATTTGAATAGATACAATAAATGATAACTACAATAAACGAAAAAAATAATGGACTTATCCGGTTATTCCGGGCAGAAAATTTAAAAAATGGACTTATCTGGTTACGTTACGGGTGTATTGTATCTTTACGGCAATATTTTTTCTACTACTGAAAGTGGTAAATGAAAAAGTCCTATTTAACGATACAAAATCCTGGGTTACCTCGATTTTCAAGAAAAGCGGACTTTTTCAGTTATTCCTGGAAGCTTCAGATATAAGTTTGAACATTAAAACCCGTTTTTCTCGGAAACTGAAAAAGTAGACTTATTCGGTTATTCCAGAAGGACACAAATATATACCTGTATATATACAGGCAGCTGTTTCGCCACATATATACGCATCTCTTCACGTATCTACCGATAAAACACTGACAGGAATCTAATCAGTAGTCTCTACGTTGCAAACACGGATGAGAGGAGAGGGATGGAAACCAAATCACAGCGTGAGAGAAGGGAACTACTACTACTCGACAAAAGGACTCTCTCTCTCTCTCTCTCTCTCTCTCTCTCGCTCTCTCATTGATCAGCTTACACACATGCACGTGCATGGATCACATTCAATTCCTGTGTTTGATATCCTATACCTACTTTTTTTTCCTCACTGCGCGAGCAAAGGGGAGAAAAGCAAGAGGGAAACAGATGACTTAATTAGGATATACGTTACATATCGATTCGTCGGAATGACTCGTGCAATAAAAAGAGCAACGCGGGGGAGAGAGAAAAGTGTCGGTAGTGATGGTATAGAAGAATGACTCGAGAATTATACCACGGGATTGTTCAGGAATAATGCATGATCAGTCGCGCGTCACATACTATATAGAACGAGCTCTATTAGATTCAATTTTCTACACGAATCGTAGGTCGAGAGTGGGAGGAGCACGCGTTAGACGAGAGTTAATCGGAGTAAATATACGCGTCGAGTGCGAGTATATAGTACTTCTATATTACACCTCTCTCTTTCTCTCTGTAAATCTTCGTTTCGCAAATTCTGAACTAACGCGAGAGATAATTTTTAACACACGTTCTTCTCTCAGTTAATTGAATGGCTATATATGAGCTTTTACGTTATAAGGGAAAGAGAGAATTTGTAATTGAGTAAGGAAATTTTCATCAACGCCCGTGTATCCATCATATATTCACTGTTCATTTCCGCGTATGAAAATTTCCTATTTGCGCTTAGTAAAGCAAACTGTGGAGACAGATAGACAGAGTGAGAGAGTGAGAGAGAGACAGAGAGAGAGAGCGAGAGAGACATATCTTTGTATGTCATTTTTGTAGCAGAACGAGTGCTGATTAAATTACAAAGATTATTTATTTTGCCATACAATAAAAAGAACCAACTGGCTGTGGTACTCGCATGCGTGATAAAACACATCACTATAGTAAGCATGTTCATAAAGCATTCATCGCTCTGCAACGCTTAAAGCTCGTATAATTACGATTCCTCTCTGTCGCCTGCGCGCATTGGCATATAGGGAAAGAAATCTCTGCGCATACCGTCCTTTCTCTCTCTCTCTCTTTCTCGTTGATTGTGGATCGTAGATTGACAGACCTTTAAATTGCGATATCACATCCTTTGATCTCTCTCTTTCTCTCTCGTTTCCCCCTGTTCATGCAAAAATGCAATAACACAACAAATCGGCTTGTTTCCCTCTCTTTCTCGGTGCGTGTGTGTGTACAGTATATATAAATAATTCATTCGTCCCTCACGCGTACACTTCGCAAGCCATTCATTTTCCAAAGCTTTTCGCACTAGTGCGGCGTGCCACATCGACGAAAGAATCCGTTCGTTCGATCAATCAAATAATTTCCCGTTTGTATGTGTGTGTGTGTGTGTGTGGGTATAGGATGGTAGAGTTCGACCGTGTACTGGATGATTTCACATTACCGTATATACGCTTGCCGGCTGATTGGCGATATCGCGGAAAGCTGATATTTCTGTATCATGGTGCGATATGCGCGTTGTGTAGATATAAAGCGAGAGAGAGAGAGAGAGAGAGAGAGAGAGAGAGAGCGAAAAAGATAAATAAATATTCTAATAGTATGCGACGGATATGGGATATTGTAATGCGCGGCTGTTTTTTTTATTTAAAGTTAGGAATAAAGGATATATAGGAAATTGTATTTCGATCTGAGAAACAATTGACGCGTTCGCGCGAATGTTACGATTGGTATTGAGGTAAAAGCTTTCGGTGTAAAATTATGTTTACGCGGAAACCGAATGCAGATAAAAGGAAAAATTGTATGGATTTCGAAAGTTTTTATATATATATATACAGCTTAATTTTTTATCATACAACCTTGAGTAAAACTTTCAAACTTAGTTTCGAGGGTAGAGAGAAAGGAAAGCACTTTGACGTTATTGAAAGTCTTTTCAGATTATTTCCCGTTATATCTGAAAAGTTATATATAGTGATATATTTCAAAAAACTTATATACTTTTACACGTATATATACTATGCATACATCATCGAACATATCAACCATTACAGTCTGTTTATCTCTCGCTTACTTTGATATTGTTATCGAATGGTCGGATCGTATAGTCACACACGACAGTATCACCTACACTCCTCGAACTTCTCAACTATTGTTTTTCCTAAAAATATTCCCAAGGATTATACTTGTCCTCATCCTCTCTGTACTTATATAACTTATTGACTTTATCTAACAAGAGACAACTTATCAACTCTCGCGTATAAGTTACTCGCGTAAACTATACCACAGTGAAATATTTTCAAAATAAGCATCGTTCCGACTTGTTTTTCCAGAATCCGGCATCCTACTGAGAATCAATACTTTTTGGTATATGCACGGTTTAGCTAGCACACTGGACCTTTTTCTTATACGTATATATATTTGTCTCAATTGCTGCATATATACGTTATAAAGACTCTACATAGGACATAACAACGCTCGATGCCTTCTCTATACACACACACACACACACACATACAGCATCACGCGAGAATACAGAAGAGTATAGTAGAGCTATATCGCTTTAATCTATCTCATTCTCTGGCGAACAATCCGTGTGAATCGTCGCTCTCGGTACGCGCGGCAATGAATCACTTGTGGGGTGATGGGGAAAGGGAAGAGAAGAGAACCGAAAGAAGCTGGTATACCTACTATATACACGTATATATATATACGCTATAGGAAGGGTAACGAGAACGTAATAGCCGAAATTCTTTTCTCTCACTCTCTCGCTATGTGCTTCTACTCACATACACCAGACGCTCGGTTTCAATTCTAAAAAGCTCGCGCTCATTGTCGCCCCGTTAAAAAGAACCGTCAACTGCACACATAAATTCTCACTCTCTCTCTCTCCCTTTCTCTCGCGAAAAAATTTGGCCCCACTCGTTTCGTATATATGCTTCTCTCTCTCTCTCTCTTTCACTTTTGCAGAGAGAAAAATAACCCGTTGCGACCGCGAAACAAAACAAAAAATAACGAGTCGCGAATAAGTAATTTATCCGCCCGAGATATATATATATATATACATATACATATATATAACGTCCTCGACAAAAAAAAAATGTATAACACCTGTCACACATACGTATACGCGATCCCGCGGGAACATCCGAAATTCCGTCAGCCGACACGTCGTTAACGACTTTATGGACGACTGGTCACTTTGTGGCTATGGGTTCTATGTTATATATATATACATACATATACGGGCGAGTATAGTCCCAAGGGAACCGAGGATACGCGCGTATATAACCGCGTGTAGTATATATATATATATATATATATGCGAACGTGACGCTTGGCAATGCGGGAATTAACATAGAGAAGCGCGCAGCTATACCCGCAGCACTACCATACATGAATATATATATATATATATATATATATACACACACACACATATTTCTTATATATACCCAAAGTCGTCGTCGTCGTCGTCGTCGTCGTCGTCGTCAGAGAGGTCCGCGACTACCCTTTGACGTCACAGCAGTAATAGTAGTAGCAGTAGTTGTCGTCGTTGCATTCGCGCTATATATATACAGCAAATTGAAACGCAATCCCGCGAGTGTATAAATGAAAATTAATACCCATAGTTGTGTACCGCGGTATATTTCGGGAAAATGTATAGACTTTCCTCTCGATCACAACGATACTCGCGGATCCTTTTTCCTCCTCACTTTTCTTTATCGACTTGCAATTAAGACGCGCGGTGTGTATATAACTTTCTTGGTCGCGCGGACCGTTAAAGAAAAAAAAAAGGGACGGAGAGTAAAAGAGAAGAAAATCTCAGTCGTAGAAAGACATATATGTTTGTGCGTATATATATATATGTTCGTGGTAGTCGTAAAACTCTCGCTAATTACCGTTACGCGCACCCCCGAACAGTCGCGGCGATAAAAGAGGAGCCGGCTGAAACTACCTACCCGCGTATATATAAAGAAAAAAAAAGAAAGAAACCCATTCTACATTGATTTACCGCACATTCTATCAAGGCTACTGCACGTGTGTGTAATATACGCATGTATCATCAACATCATTGTCACATACTCTTATCCTATACGTACATATACGTATAATCTCTATACTCAAAGGTTTAACCGCATTACACACGAAATAGACGCGTATCTCTATACCATGTAATAAAGCAAATCGGTGTCGCATAGCTACTACTACTACTAGCGAAATGAAAGGGCGAATATATACAAACGCGCATGTATATATATGTGATGAGATCGCAACAACCGGTCCTTCTATCTCTCTCTCTCTCTCTCTCTCTCACATGTATATACCGCAAAACATTCATCGTTGGGTTACACATTATGTCAGGACCAGATAGACAAAACGAACACGCGCATGTGTGTATATGTATGTGTATATGTATATGTATAGTTATAACGCTTATAATATACATACAGATATAATACGTACTTTCCGCTGTTCGCGCGAACGTTCATTCGTGGTTACTGATGATAATGATGATGATGATGATGATGCAGCTGCAGCAGCAACGACGACGACGACGACGGCCGTGTGGCTTACGTCACCATCGCGGTGCCATAATCGGAGCGCTGCAGAGGACAGTTATATACTGCTATACTATACGACTGCCGGTGACGGTGACGATTCTTCCCTGATCCTATACTGGTATCACTTGATGTTGTGGCTGATGTTGGTTTCGCGCACCTCGCGGTTGAGAGCATTGCCACATTTACACATATAAACACTTGAACTCTCTATTATTGGTGTATTATTATAAACACATTTTTTACACTCGCATCTGTCTAAACTTGTTTGCACTAATATATATACTATCGGTTTACCGTATA